>PPJG02000054.1:0-77753 GCA_003705695.2 Blastobotrys serpentis
CTGCCATTTTTGTACCACTGCTACTCCGGTGACTTGCCTGAGCGATAGGGTTGCTAGGATTCGTGTGTCGGAATACTCGAATACCATAATATTCCTTCAACTCTCTTACTCTTTGGTGGAAGGGGGGAACTTCCGCGTCCTTGTGCAGAGCACCAACTGGGGTTGATACATACGCTCCCAGTGCTCGCCGTAGAGCATTATTCTGAAGCCTTTGTAGCTTCTCTTTCAAGTTCAAAGTGATTCTGTCATACCAAATTGCGGCTGCATATTCCATGATCGATCGAACACAGGCAATATACAGTCTTTTCATCGCTGCTCCAGTCATCCCAGAGCTAATTAGACAATAGGCATAATCAAATTACTTCTATTGCATGGTGGTAGATAAATAGCTACGTTAAGAAGGTTATTTCATTCATTGCCCCACTTCAGGCATTACAAAATGTTGAGAATTCATATAATTCCGATGGTACTAGATTTCCCTCATTAACTCATGAGCATGGAGGAAACGTAACGTATATCAAGGCAAATAAACTTTGAGTTCTAAGACAAATATTTACGGGAAGAGATGAGAATCTAGTATAAAAGTTGCTCAACGGTTCGAGAATGCATCTACTCCAAGAATGTCCATTCTAGTGTCGCTTGACCATAAATTTAGATAATAATAATACAATAATCAATTTACTCCTATGTGAATAACTGTAAACATAATAAACACATCAAGCAGGATAAGTCATTCATTGGCTCACGCCAGGCGTTATGGAATGTTAAAGATTCATATGAATGGGAAGATGCTGGCCAATAAATTTAGAGCCCGAATTCGAGATACATTATTTTATGTGGATAACCACTGTATGCCAGTAGTTGTTAAGCTCCAACATGCTCATTCTCCCATGCAGCAGGCAAATGTGAAACATCAACCCGAATTTCTATCTACATCTATAATTTTGTGTACCCAGGATTTCAATATGATTTATTATTACTATCTACCGGATATTATTAGTGCCGATAACGATAGTTAATTGATTTTATTATCACTATTAGTTGTTATTATAATTACAGGTTTCAAAGGCGACCATTGGCAACTACTTTGGGTCATGTACATAATTCAACTACTTCCAACGAATAACACAAAACCGTCATATTCTTTCCTTTATGGACAAAACCACTATCGAAATCTATGCTTAAGATTTCAGGCATTTTGTTTAGTTTTATATGCAGCATGTGTAAGATCCTAGAAGATTTTGTACTGTCAAGCTATTATGGCTATGGGGAAGAGGGAAGAAGTCCGCCCACCTTAGAATGGTGAATTGTTAGGGCCAATTTCCTTTTTGGGGAATACAAGAAAATATATAAAGTTAATACAAGTCAACTGACTCGGGACCCTTCTGGGCGCTTAGGAAACTATAAAACTCTCTCGATCCCCCCGAAATTAATTTTTTTAGCCTCAAACACGCGTGCTAACACACACTTAATTTTCTCTTAGAGTTTGGTCAACAATTACCATCAACGCCATATTTATCTTCGTTTATCTCATGAATCTTTAGCAACAAACGATAAAGATTCCATCCGTCGCTTACCGGCCAACAAAAGACTATGAAAAATGAACTAATCAGCAAATTTACACACCAAAGGAACTAGCAACATCATTGCGGTTTCACAGCCCCACCCACCTTTTCCCCACCAATTCCAAATGCGTCCCTAAAAATTGATTCCGATTTCTTTTTTCGGCTTTCAAGGGAACAGAAAACCTTGGGTGGGTTGTAGAGTGGGGGAATGCTCAATTGGGACGCATTTCACCCCTGAAAGGGTAGTGTGGACCCAAAACGAACAGCTATACCGAGTGTGTTAAGATTAAGAAGCACCTGCCGCGGTAAGCTGCACAACCCGGTAGGGCTCTCTAAAACTTGCCGAATCCATGCCAAAATTTTTTTTAGCACCTGCTTGACATTTCAGGATCCAGCCGTGTCCACTGATACGCCGCATAATGTACCAAATCAAGAAGGGATCTGTTAATAAACGCGAAACCTTTCCTAAACTGGAAGTATTAGCGATGTTACGTTTGTGGGGCAAAGAGACCAACCAATAGCAACAAGTTTCAAGTAGAATTTTTTTGGCATTTGGCCGAAGCCTTCCGGACCGAGGATTTAATGAAGTGGTTTCCCTTTCACCTTTGAGGGAATTTTGGACCCATTCTGATTTTTTTTAACGACAAAGAAAAAAAAAAAAATTGGAGTTTAAACTATAAAATATTTAACAATATGAATTGTGACAATAAACGGGCGGTCCCCGATTTCTGATTAGCAGAATGCGTTGGCGGTGCTAAAGCAGGTCCGCGCCAGCGCCATCGGATCATTTATATTTGGACGGTACACCGACGATCGGAAAGAGGGTGAAGAGAGAGAGAGAAAAAAAAAAAAAGCAAACAGGGTCAGCACCAGAAAGAGGAATCCTACCCATTTTGTTCGAACCAATTTTTTTTTTTTTTTTTGTTTCTTACCCAACTTTCTTGAGAGAACGAGTCTGATTCTATTCACTCATCTATATCTTTCGACTGGTAGAGATTTTGAATTTAACAACAAACTAGAAAAACTTTTAGACCCTCCATCAATCAACGTTGAGAGGGTGAGAGTGTGTGATTTCTAAGAACTAATCGTGCTGTTGTATCCAACACCACCATCAATTTCAGACTCTCCAAACAACATGTCTAATGATCTGGTAGAAATATCACCAGAATCATTAGACAACATCTTTTTGATGTTGCAAACCTTGGAGAGTCTGACGGAACAATGCCCTTATCAACCATTCCCAACAACAAATATTGCTTATGATATGCGTTTCAAGGAGTTGGCCAAGGACATGCATTATTGTCTTGAGCACAGTTTCTTGGACCGACTTCTATTGAGGTTGTTGATTCATGAGGTTGAAAGTTCAGTTCAGCTGGTTACATATATCTTGGTGCGCAAGGGGTATTATGTGGACCAATCCACACCATCTCTCTATGAGCCGTTCATTCAAGATCTAATCAGTCGTTATGGGTTTTTGTTCAATAGACTGACGGATGAAGACCGCTATAACGGCAAGACACCGTTGAGTCTTATAAATAAGTTGGTGGTTAAACTTATTCAGGAGAAGGTCAAAAAGTGTCCTTGTATGCCACCGTTGAATTTATCATATGACCCATTTGAAATTGTGTATAATTATCAAGTGGTGCCGGAAAATGAACCTGCATACAAACGTCCTAGGATGAATCAGTCTGGGAAAAAAACGATGCGTAATTCTATTCAAAATTTCCATACTGACCAGCCAGTTAGATTGAGTGCATCTCGAGATCAACAGGCCATTGATGAACTACTGCTCAATCAATGGGATGAGTCCTTTCAGCTGTTCTTTGAAAATACTCTTTGGGGATATTTTGAAGATACAAGGTCGAAGGTCTTGGGAATCTTGTCCAACCATCCACAGTATTTTGGAATCACGCTGGATGAAACGATGGCATATTTCATGGAGTTTGTTGAACACCACCGTAAGAATGCAAAGTTGGGCATCATGTGCACTCGTACGAGAATTGGTAATTTGGACACCTCCATTTTTTGTTCGTCCAAGTTTGAAACTTGGCTTTTGAACTATCCCAAAAAATTCCCGTGGCGAGATTCACAACAAGATGTTGACACATTAATCCCACTCTTTTCTTCGGCCATTTTCAATTATGTCAATCTGATCCGGCAACAGAGGCAACAACAAACTTCTCTAACTAACCAAAAACTTGCACCACCACCTCCACCTCCGCCTCCCCAACTTCCTACTCCTACCACTGTTCAGCAAACTTTCAAGTGGAACCCATTGCCATTAGAAGAAACCTACTCACCCATTCCTTTGGATGCATCTGATGAGCAGCTTGAGGATATTTTAAACATGTAATGATTACTAATATTTACGATAATTAATGCTATATATATATACACTAATTGAATTATTTTAATAAAAGTACAAGTTACAACTACTATTAGGGGTAGAGTAAGCTTTTTTTTTTTTTTTACAAATGAAAATTGGAATGACGATCGGTACATAAAGTTTGATTGATCGTCAGGGCAAGGTCATCAAAATTTACCTGCCTCCGGTAATGGTATATGTGCCATTCACTTTAGCGTTTGGGTCGTTTGATACGTGTAGAAAGTTGCGGAAATACCCGCTTTTTCCCCTGTTCGTCCGCAGACTGATATAGAACACGGTTTCGACAGTGTTTGGCACTGTGGCCTAAAATTCTTTTGTTCAGAAACTCTAAGCACCACTGACAGCACTCGTCATCGATTGATACAGAGCCATTCTCGTCGACAATCCTGTAGCGACATTGGGCTTCATTATGATTGTCCAGGGCCTTGCCTCGATTGTTCAGACACCATAGACAGTATTGTGATTCTTGTGCTTCTTCCTCTCGGATTTTACAATTGGAAGAATTGTGATCAAAGTTACGAATTTTTTTGTTTTCCCAGCACCAACCGCAGTAAGAAGTGTTAGTTTTCAAATGGCAATTATCCGCCGTGTGGGTTTTAACCACTTTATCACGAAATTTATAACACCACGTGCAATACGCCGATGACTTGGAAGGCTCTGCTTGCGTGGTTTTAACGGTTGATGCCGAATCAACAGAATTGGCACGATTTTGAGCACTGGCATTGCCTGGGATAGTGGAATCTGGTCGCAGCCGGCACTTTTCTGGATCGTGGTTGGCAAGTCGAGCACCCCACCTTTGCTCGCAAAATTTACAGATCTTGTCTGCAGGACTAGCGGTAGTGGTTTTAACAATTTCAAGTTCGGGGGAATTCCCTCTCCGTTTCATTATTACATCTTCCACACGTCGGCCTTGTGAAGTTGTTTTCGCCGGGTGAGATGGTGGTTGAGATTGCTGAGACGGCTGAATTTGTGGAGATGGTTGAGGTGGTTGAGGCTGCGGTCGCTGTTCCACTTGCTGTTGCGGTGCAGATTGCAAAGCGTTAGACGCTGACTGCTGAATGTTTGGTAAGGCACGTTCCTTCTCCTTAGTAGTAACAGATGTGTGATTGGTTTCCTCATTAATTCGATGATTAAACGTCTCGACAAAATTTTCTATGGAACGCCGTTTATCGAAGATTTTGTCGAATGGGCTATTATAGAGTAGACCAAAAGTTTTCTGTTTGTCAAATATGCAAAAGTTCCGGGCTATTTCAATCAAATTAGCACAATTTATCAGGTCTTTAGATTTTGGATCGATGTTGAAAAATTTTGAAATCACATCTAGACGTTTTTGATGAGTCAATCGATTTGCAAATAATTTGTGATTCTTGTCAACCCCCGTTAGGGGATTATAAACAATTAGTAATCCCAAGCTTTTACCACTACTTTCCCAAAGATCTCGATACCAGAGATAGGGGTGAGCGTAATTATTTTTTAGCTTTGTGGGATCTTGAACGCATTTGAATTCATTGTCAAAAGTATAGTTCAATTGCAGGTAGTTGATATCATCCGGGGCCGCTGTGGTCAGTTTATCCATAAGGCTATTTAAGCTTTGGCTTAGGGACTCCGGTGTGTTATCTTTTGGTGTCATAAAATATTGCTGGGTCCCCTCTTGTGGGGGAGCTTCAGTATCCTCATGCTGTGATCGTGCTTGGGCCATATTTCGGATCTGATTTATGGACTCGGGTCCTCCAAATACCTGAATCACCGCGTTAGCCACCAAATTTTCCAGACCTTGTGCACTAAGATGTGGCGGGTAAGGAAATACTTCAGTAGCCATACCATTCGAATTTCTCATGGGAACTGTCTGCGATGCTACTGAGGGTGGCCGCGGAGGTTCAATCGGAGTTTGGGAAGAGGGCGTGTGGTACCCATTTACACCAGAGTCATTTCGTCCGTTGCCATTTTGATTTTGATGATGCTGCTGTGGTTGTTGAGTTGTTGTTACTTCTCCCGTGTAAGGGTCCTCTTGGATTTCTTGCTTGATTCTTATGTGATTGTCGTCCATCATATACAAGATACACCTCGTCTATATAATGCTGAACTAAAAACAAAAAGAATAAATAAATAAATAAAATCTAGAAACGGATTAATTCGAAATATTATCCGTCGCTAATATTAGTGTAACCAAAAATTTTTCGTGTCGTATATTTTTTTGGTTTGGTGAAATTTTAAGGTACGCCATTCTATTCACATAAAAATAACGTTAAATCTACCGCTTAGGAGGAATCTGGCGGCCCAAACCTGCGAAAATCGGCCCGGTAAAGGGCCGGCATCCCGACTAGGCAATTAATGGCCTAGATAGAACGACTCTAAGAGTTCAGAACCCCTCGAATTGCTTGTATATATAGCAGTCAACATCAATTGCTGTAAATTTCTATACTCAACATATATATATCCTCACCGATATAGAAAATTATTATACTGTAATTCCAGGGATAATTTTATCGCCTTGATATGGATTAGGGTGTAAGTACCGTCGTCTGACGGGGCCAACCCCAGAATTGTTAGGAGGAAACAATCAGTGACAGCAGAGACGAAGAGATCATCAACAAACAAAAACACTCCTGTTGCCAAAGAATTTTCCGACAGCAGGATGCCCCCCTTGGTTGGCGAT
Source organism: Blastobotrys serpentis (assembly GCA_003705695.2). NCBI lineage: Eukaryota > Fungi > Ascomycota > Dipodascomycetes > Dipodascales > Trichomonascaceae > Blastobotrys > Blastobotrys serpentis. The sequence continues at coordinate 6,608 of PPJG02000054.1, forward strand.
TTCGAAATTGAGATTCAAAATTTGGAGATTTCGGGATGCCGCACCGGATTCCGATTTCTGTGCAATTACTGCGAGCCGTTACTACTGTCGGGACTTCACGATCAATACAATAAAATGATATGAAATCAGACGAACCTACTGTTAGGGAGCTCCGGAATTATTTAGTTGAAGCACTAGTGAAGATTTTAAAAGAAATAACCCCGCAAGTGACTGAAAATCAGTTGCGCACTATCGCGGTCAGTTTCGACAATAAGATCTTTGAACAATATGACAACCTAGACCAATATATATTCGCATTTGGACAAAAATTCCAGTCCTATGGTCGAAGTCCACCTCAAGTCGACCACCTGCTGACTCAAATTCACAACCAGGATACAGAATATTTCCACTTTGGCTCTCAACAGTTTGAGAGTTGGGATAATGAAGTGTTAGATTTTTTACAACAACTGGATAACCCAGAATATAATAATCATCACATTCAGTAATAATGCATGCATTAGAGGAGTATATTAATTTAGTTAAACGAGTCTAAAATACATCTTCTTCTTTAAGGTTAGTAACAAGCATATAACCAGGGCGGTGTGCGAAAAAATCTTCTTTGATTCCAGCATCAAAAACAGCAGCTTGGGTTGTCACACCGCATCCCCAGAATACGGGAATTTCGCCATCCTTGATCTCTACAGGGTCACCATAATCTGGCTTGTTAATATCCTTGATTCCTAATCTTTCAACTTCCTCCCAGCCCCATGCAATTGGCTCGCCATGGCTCGAAATATATTTTCCGCTGGTTCTACGCACACGTTCAATATCCTCCGGCTTATATGGTCTCATGGATACCACATAGTTGCCTGAAAAGACCCCAGAAGGGTTCAATCGCAAGGTCGTGTCATACATTGGAACGGCCATTCCAGTTTCCATATGTCGTGGTGGGAGTCCCTCTCGGACTAATGCCCCTTCGAATGAATATGAGCATCCAATCAAGAATCCGACGTAATCCTCAGTCCATAATGAAGAGATATCAGACACTGGCTCCTTTTCTTTCTGTCCGTTCTTATATACCTCGTACCACGGAATATCAGTTGCGATATTCACATCTTCACCAATATCTGATCGAACGCATTTGGTAGCATCGCCTGGGATTGTTTCCGTAATCAATGGGCACGGAACTGGGTTTCGTTTACATAACCCCACAAAGTCGTCACGATATTTCCTTGGGAGCACAAGTAGATTAGCCTGAATGTGTCCATTGCTAAAGCCATGGGTGGGTCCGGTGACTTTGCCGCTGCGAATCAAATGACGGACCTCCTTCGGTGATAATTTATCTTTTGCAGTTAAATCCATGGTCGCGAATAACCTTTACTGCTTTTCATGCCACCTGGAAGACCTAAGTAAATAATTTGTCCCCTCGACAAACACTTGGAGAGGAGCTCCTCACGGAAGCCCGAACCCGCCCCCAGGCCCCCGAAGATTTTCCCCGAAACTCCAGGCCCCTGATGCGGAGGACAATTTGCTATCGCAAAACTGTTTAATGCTAGACGATAATAAGGGGCTTGTGTAATCCATCCAACCCCCTAGCAATGGCACTATCTGTTCCGAGATCATGCCGAAGTTTTCGCTTACAGGGAAACTTTCCAGCTTTGTGATCAATAACCAACCCACATATAATACCCTAGTTAGCAAGAGTCGTTCCATAGGCAATTCATTCTTAGATCCCGTCCTATGGCCGAGTTGTTCAAGAGCCCAAATGTATCCAGTGGAAATGGATTGATAAATTTTTAAATAGTCATCGGGGGCTAAGTTCAGTAAGGCATCCTTGTACAATCTTAAATCAACCCTCAATGCCTCAACTGGATTATATCCAAACAAACTAACTCGAGAATTCCTATCAATATCAAACACTGTTTCTATTCTTGCAATTTGATACAACCCCCAAAAGAGCTCCATTCCATTATTACTATAATCTTGGCATGACACAATCGAAGTGCTCAGGTTGTCCAGAATTTTCCCACAGGCGCCTATCCTTCCACTATCAATAGTTGTAATCCTATGAATAACTCTCTCCCTTTGAATCAATTCGAGAATTGCGCAAATTAATATCAATCCCCCTAGTTTATATTCATTCAGCTGAACCGACTCAAAGCTTAATCGTTTTATTATATTGACAATGGTATCTTTATTCCCGTTAGGTAATGGGATATTCAACCTAGGAATTCCAATCAAACTAGTCGAATGATTAAAGATTTCACCAAATCTTTCCACCAAGTAGTACCCACACAATGCTTTCGTAAAATGTGGATCTTTAATTCTCGTGCTATACTCCAAGCACCGATCCAATGCACGTTTATACAACAATTCCTTCTGCTCACTGAATTGAAAACAAAATATCCCACTTAGTTTGAAAATCGGAATACTTGTATGGGGCCAATGTAATTCTATATTCTTTTCGTCTTCATTCAAGAAATTCTCAAGCAATAGCCAACCTGACTCCCATAATTCAGATCCGAGTCTCCTGTCTTCCGCCAAACCAGTACTCAGGCACCCGATTGCTACAATTGAACGTAGATAAGAGGCGGCAATGGTTTCTTCATTTTGGAAGTGATCTGGATCTGACAATGGAATATGCGGATGAAAGAGATCAAAATATAGATCCTTGTAATGAGTTAAGAACTCGTGGGGAAGAAACGGTAACTCACTGTAATACTTGTGAAGCTTTGGAGTATAACTTTTAGGCAAATCCGGTGCCTTAAAGCTAGGGAGATGAAAATTACCAATAGTTTCATCATTTTTGGACCGTTTCTTCATCTTCTCGCTGGCAACATATTCTGCTAAATGTTCTGAATGTTTAGATGCTATGTGTCGCTTCAACAGATCTTTTCGCTTGAACATCCGTGAACAATGTCGACATTCAAACCCGCCCGGACCATGATTTGAATTCATGTGCCTTTTCAAGTTTTCATATCGCGTGAACTTGATTCCACATTCCTTACACAGAAATTGGTGCCTATCCTCGTTCTCCATGAAAATTTAAGGTGGTGCATCGTTCAACGGTTTAATAAAAAAACCAAGATAAAAGCCTGTGCGGCTCACGCGAAGTCTGATTTAGCCATAGTAGTATATATTCATGAACTGAAAAAAAGAAGTACTTTAACTATATTAAAACTATGTCTCTATAGATTATTAAGATACAATGTATACAACAGTTGGATCAATTGTATAGTGTAGTGTGTTAATATATATAAAAGAATTCGTCTGAGTCGTCACCGTCAGCTTCTGGACGGAGTGCTCCATTTTCAACTCGCTTCTTCTTCCGAATATTGCATAGACGAAGATAGAATGTAGTTATCACATAAATGATCACGGCAACAACCAATGAAAACAATGAAAAGTAATGTCCAAGCTTGTATCTGGGCGCGGAACTTTTTGGGTAGATTTGTCCGGCAACGATACCAGCTGTGTTGGCCACGGACTGAGTGAACCCTAATGCAGTTGCTCGTTTATAATGTGGTGCCATGTTGTTATTCAACCAACCAATATTCAATCCGACACAGATATAGCACCCCATGGCTACGAGAAAAGTACCAAAGTAGAGAACTTTCGTATTGCGTACCACCAAGAGTACAATATATCCAGAAATGCTTACCAATGCAGAAGGTATCAATAGCATGGCCCGCTTTCCTGTCCGATCGGCAACCATTGCTACTGCTAAAAATACAACTGCTCCAACAACATATACTGGAATTGTCATATATTGGATAGAGAGCCCAGAATATCCAAGGGTCTCAATAATTGCGGGCAAGAAGGTAGAGAAGCCGTAAAGAATGATATCACTGCAAAATTGAGAACATGAGAACAACCACAACTTTGGATCTTGAAAAGCCCGTCGAACCTCTGTCCAAGAAAATTCTTGGTTACCGTGGAAAACTCGGCTCAATTCATGTCTCTGGCGAACCAATTGCTTGTCCTCATCATTAAGAAACCATGCTTTTTCAATATCATCGGGAAGACCAAAATATGCAACAATTACTCCCAAAAATGAGATCAACCCTTCAATGATATACAACCATTGCCACCCTCTCTTGCCAGCTACACCCTCCATCTGCAAAATTGCCCAAGCTAGTAACCCCCCAAACGCACCCGACAGCGCACTGGCACCGAAAAAGTATGCCAAACGGGTGTTCAATTCATCCTTCAAATATATCGTTGCTAAGTAAATAGTGATTGTCGGGAATAAACATCCTTCAAACATACCGAGCAACAACCTGGTGACAATCAAGCCCGCATAATTTGTCATGAACCCAGAGAAGATTACCACTAGCGACCATCCGGTCATGACAATTGCAAGCATCCTAGACGTTCCTACCATCTTTACAAGGATTGTAGCTGGAGTTTCAACCAAAACATAAATCACATAGAATACACTGACTCCAACATTCAATTGTACACCGTGAAGACCCAAATCTTCTGTCATTCCAGCTGCAGCTGCATTTCCGATATTTGATCTATCAAGAAATGCCAATAAATACAGAAATGAAACGATAGGAAGAATCACCCGGTCAATCCGGTGCAATAGGAGTCGGTTACGTTTTTTATCAATAGCCGGTAATGAACTCTCCCATACTTCACTTTCCTCTTTATTATCAAGCTTTTCGGACATAATCTCGGCGGTCATCTTTTCTTTCTACTTCAAAAGCCGCAAGTCTCTTTTATAAGGTTCACCACCCCCGCACACCCCACATAGCATGATGTGTCAAATTTTCACTTTAATTTTCAACATGCATTTCGGAATTTACTTTCTTTTCTTTTATCAACAGCTTTTTCCTTGTCTTAGGAAGCTTTATCTTCATGATCCGTTAATGCAATCACGTCAGATCCAGTGAAAGTGACGAAATCACATAATCTGTACCCCACTGTCTGCGGAGCTCCTCAAACACGCCAAAAATTTTGTGGGAGCTCCCACTCCGGTTTCACCTTATAAAGAACCGTTAGCGGAAGTATGTTGTATATATCAGAGCTTCTTCAAACCCATTTAATAAACCGCTAACAAATAAAATGACTAATGAATCAGGAATTAAAATTTCAATTGGTAAGTTTTAATTGGTATCCAAGCGGATATGCAACAGAATCTAACCGTTGTAATGTAGATCGCGGCGGCACCTTTACCGACGTGTATGCTAATTATGGCTCAAAAAACCTCGTCTTAAAGCTTCTTTCAGTTGATCCTGCGAACTATCCAGATGCTCCTACTGAAGGTATTCGTAGAGTGCTTGAAAAGATCACTGGGAAAAGTTTCCCCAAAGGTCAATTGATTGACACATCCAGCATTGAGTCCATTCGAATGGGCACCACTGTTGCCACAAATGCTCTATTAGAACGTAAGGGTGATAGAGTTGCATTTCTTGTCACAAAGGGATTCAAAGACATTTTACAGATTGGCCAACAAGCTCGTCCTAATATTTTTGATTTGGAGGTTGCTAAGCTAAAGGGACTCTATGAACAAGTGTATGAAATTGATGAGAGAGTCACTGTTGAAGGTTTCAGTGAGAATCATAAAACAGAAACATTTGATATTTCCTCTGATCCAGCTTTAGTTGAAGGTGTCAGTGGTGAAGCCCTGAGAATTTTGAAAGATTTAGAGATGTCACAAGTTGATGAAATCTTGCAAAATATCTGGGATTCTGGCATTAGAAGTCTTGCAATTGCTTTACTACACTCCTATATCTTCCCTAAACATGAAGCGATGATTGCTGAAAAGGCCAGAAAGATGGGATTTGACGTCTCCGTTTCTTCTGAGCTACAGCCAATGATTAAGCTGGTTTCCAGAGGTAATTCTACTAACGCCGATGCTTATTTATCACCAATAACGATGCGATATGTTCAGAATTTTGGCAAGGGATTCGTTGGTGGATTGGAGGAAATTGGTCCAAAGCTCTTATTTATGCAATCCGACGGTGGTCTCACCCTTTGGTCCAAGTTCACTGGTCTCCGTGCTATTTTATCAGGTCCTGCAGGGGGTGTGGTAGGATATTCACAATCTTCCTATGACACCAAGGAGAAAATGCCAATTTTGGGATTTGATATGGGTGGTACTTCTACCGACGTCAGTCGTTACGATGGAAAGTTGGAACATGTTTTTGAAACAGTCACCGGTCAAGTTACCATCCAGTCACCACAACTTGATATCAATACAGTGGCTGCAGGCGGTGGATCAATTTTATCCTGGAAGAATGGCCTGTTTACTGTGGGCCCAGAGAGTGCCAGTGCCCATCCAGGTCCTGCTTGTTACAGGAAAGGTGGACCTTTAACTGTCACTGATGCTAATTTATTTTTGGGCCGAATTCTACCAGAGTTCTTCCCTAAGATTTTCGGCCCTAACGAAGATGAGCCATTGAATAAGGAGATTGTTGCCGAAAAATTCAAAGAGCTCACTGTCACCATTAATAACGACAGACGCAACGCTTCAAGTCACGAATTCACCCCAGAAGAAGTTGCCCTCGGGTTCTTAACAGTGGCTAACGAGGCAATGTGTAGACCTATCCGTGCATTAACTGAAGGAAAAGGTTTGCCAGCCTACAAACATCATTTGGCAAGTTTTGGAGGTGCTGGTGGTCAGCATGCATGTTCTGTCGCTTCCAATTTGGGAATTTCAAGAGTTATTATTCACAACTACTCCTCAGTGTTATCTGCATATGGTATTTCCCTTGCTGACGTTGTTTCTGAACTTCAGAGCCCAGAATCCACCACCCTTTCTGGTCAATCAATTCCAGGTCTTGAAAAACGTCTTGAAAAGTTGTCAATCGATGCAGCACAATCGTTGGAACAGCAGGGAATCGATAGAAGCCATATTGTTGTTGAAAAGTATCTCAACTTGAAATACAAAGGTACAGAAAGCTTCATTATGATTCCACAAACTCCAGGTGAGGATTATAAGGACCTTTTTGTTGAGGCTCACAAACGACAATTCGGTTTCACCCAGGATAGGGATATCTTGGTAGGTGACATTCGTGTCAGAGCAATTGGCAAGAGCAATATGTCTTCAATTCAAAATGTCTCCGAGGAATTAGAATCACTTGCTGGCAAGGCAGCTGATACCAATGCCATTGGTAATACAACTCCAGTTTTCTTTGAAAATGAAGGTTGGGTTGATACAAAGGCTGTCGAATTGAAGAATTTGAGCGCAGGACAAAAAGTCGTTGGCCCTGCTATGATTATTGACAACACTCAAACCATTGTTGTTGCTCCTAAATCCTGTGCTACCATTTTGTCAAATAGGTTGATCATTGACATCAACAATGAAAATACAAATGTGATCGATAGTACAAAGGTTGATCCAATTCAATTGTCAGTTTTTGGTCATCGGTTCATGAGTATTGCCGAGCAAATGGGCAACACATTACAGAAAACATCTATCTCTACTAATATTAAAGAGAGATTAGATTTTTCATGTGCAATTTTTTCTCCAGATGGTGGTCTTGTTGCAAACGCTCCCCATATTCCAGTACATTTAGGTTCAATGTCATCGGCCGTGGCCTATCAGAAGGACTACTGGAAGGGAAAGCTGGAACCAGGCGATGTATTGGTTGCAAATCACCCGGCTTATGGAGGTTCTCATTTGCCAGATATTACTGCAATCACTCCGGTATTCAACAATGGTGAGATTATTTTCTGGGCTGCATCCAGAGGACATCACTCTGATATTGGTGGTATTACTGCCGGTTCAATGCCTCCATTCTCTAAGCATTTATGGGAAGAAGGCGCAATGATACAGGGATTCAAAGTGGTCAAAAAGGGCGATTTTGATGAAGAAGGCTTGATTGATTTGTTGTACACAAAACCATCACAATATCCTGGTTGCGCTGGTGCAAGAAGTTTGTCGGATGATATCTCAGATCTGAAGGCCCAAATTGCAGCAAATAACAAGGGTATTAACCTTATTACTTCTTTGATCAATGATTTTGGTTTGGATGTTGTGCAACTTTATATGTATGGTATTCAAGAAAACGCCGAAAAGACTGTCCGAAATCTACTAAGGAAAATGGCAGAGAAGATTGGTAGTTCGAAATTGGAAGCAATTGATCATATCGATGATGGGACACCAATCCAACTTTCCATCGACATCAATCAAGAGACTGGAGATGCAGTATTTGATTTCACTGGAACTGGTTCTCAAGTTTATGGTAATTTGAATGCACCAAGGGCTATTACCAGTTCTGCAATTCTCTATGTTTTACGATCATTGTTATCTGAAGATATCCCTCTTAATCAAGGTTGTCTGGTTCCAATCAAGCTTGTAATTCCTGAAAATTGTCTCCTTTCACCTGGACCTGAAGCTGCAACCGTCGGTGGTAATGTTGAGACTTCTCAAAGAATCACAGATGTAGTCTTGAAGGCTTTCCGAGTAATGGGTGCTTCACAAGGTACTTGCAATAACCTCACATTCGGATACAGCGAAGAAATTCCCGGTGAGGAGACAAAGCGACGTGGATTCGGTTATTATGAAACTATTGCTGGTGGTGCTGGTGCTGGACCTACTTGGGACGGGCAATCTGGTGTTCAAGTTCACATGACAAACACCAGATCTACTGATCCGGAAGTTTTAGAAAAGAGGTATCCATGTATCTTACATGAATTTTCTATTAGAAATGGTTCCGGTGGTGATGGAATGCATAAGGGAGGTGACGGTGTTGTTCGTGATATTGAGTTTAGAATCCCCCTGCAACTGTCCATATTATCAGAAAGAAGATCAATTGCTCCATATGGAATGGAGGGTGGAAAAGATGGTGCCAGGGGTGTAAACATTTTGAAGCGATGGACCGGAAGTGGCTACCAGACTGTATCACTCGGTGGTAAGTGCACTTTAGATGCCGCTAAGGGGGATAGAATTGTTGTCATGACTCCTGGAGGTGGAGGATATGGTAACTAGTTTTACTTATCAACTTATAATTAATGTAACGAATTTAAACCATTGACACAAATATTTTTTCTTGCCAATTAAACTGATGCCATCATCCGTGAAAACTGAATTTCATGGATATGGAGTTTCGAAGAAGATAACGACTCTAGAATTATGTTTATGATTACATCAAAACAAACTTGATGCCTTCCATAAATTGCTTATCAATATCCTCTAGTATCTATCCAAATGCTTATTAAAATCGACAGTAATGAATATCGGATATGCCAGATGCATTGAAAATGCATATGAGGAATACAATCCTGAGACGCGTACGCTTATAATTATTTATTCACGCTTATCCGAGATATCGATGGTATATATATATGATATATAACGTATATATAATTTGAATTTTCCAAGGGCAAATATTAAATTAAAAAAATGTCGACAGACGCAGGATTCGAACCTACGCGCGGGAACCGCACTTGATCACCGTCGGTTATCCGGTTTAACGGATTACCGATTCAAGTCAAGCTCCTTAACCACTCGGACAGTCTGTCAGCGATTTTCCGAAAAAATTTGAAGAATTAATAAGAACCCTGTTTTAAGAGCTTGAACGCGAAAAATGATTCTGCGCTTCTCCCGAATTAAAAGGAAGGAAAACACTCCCTAAAGAATCAATAAAGAAAGACTGTGCACTGGATCTATTGATATGACATCAAGTAGTTAGGATATTCAGGCACAGCATGTATGTGTGATCTTCTCTCCAAAAAAGGAAATGATCTACAGAATACCCAGAAAGCTAGGATATGAGGTAGTAAATCAGACCATATATACATCTGAAGTACGGGAATATAATAAATACATTGCGATATTATTCTGACCTTTGATGAGATACGTTGGACTAGTGCTATCATTTGTCGATTTTTAAATATTAGACAGAAGAGTAATTAAATAATTAAGCAACTTTAAATAGTGAATAGAAGATCCAGAAAAACCATCATTTGTGCAATAGTGCGACAACGTACACTAAAGTGGGCATTCAACTAACTATATGAAGCAAGGTCGTCTTCATGCCCCAATAATGTAGTCGACAAGCTTGCATTAGCAAACAAACTCTCAAAACTAAATTCATTTGAAACTGGTCCATTACCAGCGCATGAACAGTGACCATACAATGGTTCATGGCCAATGAGAAATTCAGACAACTTAGTCGGATCCTTATTTCCAAGGTCGAATCTACCGGGTTGGGCGCTATTCTTAGACCGTAATGCAGCATGGACTCTACCCATATCATCAAACAAATTTTCAGGATCAACTGGATCAACTATGCAACTTTCAAGACGAAGCGCCAATCTGGCCAATTCAGGATGATCTGTCTTGACTAATGGTGACCAATAAAAGGAGTCCAAGGCAACAGTGTCATATTTGTGATCCGAAAATGGCCATGCATCATCCTGAAGATATTGAAGGAACGACGTGACCAACGACTGGGACGGTTCTTCGGAGAAGAAACGGCGATATGCATCTTCGCACAAAGAAATAGCGAACGGGGTGGTTATGAAATTTGGATTGAATATTGATCGTTTTATAGCTGGATCCAAAATGACAGCCAGAATGAGAAGCCTGATATCCCACGATTGCAACCGCTTATTTAAAGAGTATTTGGCATCATTAATAGAAGCATCACTTGTGCCTGCCACATGCGCAGCCTCATCTAATGTTGTCCAGAGCTTGAATGCAGCGGGAAGAATCATTCTCAACTTAGATCCACCACCTGCTTCGCACCCTCGCGTATATTCATTCAATGCCCCCATAATTTCACAGGCAGCGTGTATTAACGCTAAAAATTGGCCATCAGTAATCGCATTGTTTGAGTTCAATAGAGGCTTTTTCTGCTGTGTATTTTCCATAATAAATAATGCACGCGCAAAAGCCGAATTATACTGCAACAGATTTCTCAATGGATCATTTTGCATCGAAAAGTCTTCATCCTGGCCAAAACCACCCATCTCCTTCTTGGCCTGAGATAAGGCAGCTATCCCATCGGGGGTATCTCGAACTAATCTGGTAACCTCCGAAGCTAATATCAGTGTATCTTTCATCCCAGGCAATGCCAATAAACAATCCCCAAACATTGACCGAATTTCTTGATCATAACATGCCAATGTCAAGATTTGGTTAATATTACTCGTCGCATTACTGCCGTTATCATTTTCGTCTTTGACAAACACATTCTTTCCACTTTCGGTGATAACGACGCCCGCTACTTTAGAAATTATGTCCGGGTGTTGAGCAACATTCCAAACTCCGTTATTCAACGATCCAGCTTCAGCATCTGTCACATCTTTCCATTCCCAAGCTATTGAACGTCCCGTTGTCAGACGTAGCACATATCCCAATATTGATCTACCAGCGCAATTGATCCAACAATCTACTGTCAAGGTCACCCACTTGCTGGCTCCAATCTCCTCAATTGAGTCAGCTTTCAAGCTTCTATCTGCCTCCATCAAAATTCGACCGGCCAGGCTCCCTCGGGTAGGTATCAGATTTGGATTCTCTTGTAGTAGTGGATTAAGTGTTTGGAGTAACTGGCGGAATGCCTCATCTTCTACTGCTGAGAATGGCATCCCCAAACTAACCATGACTCGCAAAACCTGTCTTTCCATCTGCTGAATCCATTGTGTGTTATCTTCTGTTCGCAAGCGCTTAGCCGGCGGCTGCTGATTTGGCTGATGTTGTTGATGATGGTTGTACGGGCTGCTGAATAAATTGTTACTATCTCTATCAGCTACCATTAACGTAGGCAATGGCCCTTGATATGCCTGGCATTGGTTCAAATGTCGAACTACAGCATCTGTTCTCGACACGAACAAGCTTTCTATTCCTGCTGCTTTACAATGAACACAGGCTACTTTAAACTCTGATTTGTTTGCCCGCCCTACTCTCACAGTATGCTTTTCCACTAGTTCGCTCCGTCTCCCCATTTTTTTCCGTGACGTGAATATTACGGTATTTTTGTCACTGGTACTGCGTTGTTTGGGAGAGCCGGCCGGGTTTGGGACAGGAAGGTTTAAGCCGGGTAAATTCGGTCTCAAAACGATATTTCATGATGGAGTTTCGAGAAAACTAAAAAAAATCGAGTTCTGTGACATAATACTAGTAGGATATATATATATATATATATATAATAATTAATTAATTAATGAGCTTGACTTTCCTCTACAAACCTGAGTGCATCCTCTCTCGAAATAGTGTCAATTGAGGACATTTTGTTGTTGAAGGTGACACCAAAGAATTTATCGGCCACCGCTAATAATTCTGGTCGGAATGTAGTACAGATGAATTGACCATCAGAAGATAGCTCTTTGATCATTTCCGCAACAGCAGTTCTATATTGAGTGTCCAGATTGGCATCCACTTCATCTAACAAATAGAACGGAGCTGGATCACACTTTTGAATGGCAAAGATTAACGCCAATGCACATAACGACTTCTGACCACCTGAGAGTTGCTCCAACCGTTGCTGCTCGTCACGTTTACTATTGAACGACACTCTGATACTCACACCCACGTAGTTCTCTACTCTTGCGTGAGCATCGCCTTGCTGCTGGTCCTCTTCAGTCTGTGTCGCCGCTGGTTCTGCGTCAGTTCTTCTCATCATCACGAGTTTACCAGTTCCGGCAGGGACAATCTTTTGAAAGACTTCAGAGAAATATTTTGCAACTTGTTTGAACGTTCGGTCGATCGCCTCATCCTTTCTTTGATCCAAATTTTCAATGAGCTCCCGGATCGACTCCTCACTGTTATGCAATTCATCTCGTCGTGCTGACAAATCTTCTCTCTGTCGTGTAAAATTAGAATGCTGCTCCAAAGCCTTTTTATTAACATGGCTAAACTTCTTCAGCTCTTCACCCAATTCCGTACTTCGTTTTAATAATTTCGAAGTTGGCTGGTCTTTATAATACTCATATGATGATAGGGCCAACGTTCCTAAACTTCTCATTTTACTCTCGCATTCCTGTTTTCGTTTTTTAAGTTCCCCTCTCTTGGCAGAAAGTTCAGATAGCTTCTTTTGGGATTCCTTTGCTGCTGACTCCGCCTGTTTGATTTCATCTGATAACTTATTCATCTCATCATTGAATCGGAGTGTTTCATCCGACAACCTTTCTTCCTCGGCCTCCAACGATTTCAATTTATCTCTTGCTTGGTCCACGGCAGAATTTGACCGGAGATACTGGGCCTTCAACGAGGATACCCGGGTATCATCGTAATTGTCGTCGTCTTCAACTTCATCGTTTTCGGTTAGAAGCTTTTGTTGGCGCGGATACAGATTCTGGCTCAAATCACTTTCTATTGTTTTCTTTTCTTCCTCAAGAGTGACTCTCTGTTCGATGATAGAACTGATATCCTTCTTCCCCTCCGGAACTGATGATTGCAAATGTTCCAATTCGAGCATCTCATCTTCGCTGAGTGTATTGCTGAAGCCAGCTTTAAGATCTTTTTCATAAGATTCTAATTTGTTGGACACTTCTTGTCGCAAGGAGTTGCTAGATGCTAGAGTTTGTTGAAGTTCTTCTATCGAGGACTGAACCTGGCGTTGCTTTTCTTCTGAAGTTGCCAGCAAATTATTTATTGAGCTTTGCTCGTTATCTGATTTGATCAACTGCGCAGAGAGTCTCGCTTCTTCATCACCAGCTTTTGTGATCTCTTGACGAATCCTAGAAAGGTTCTGCTGTAATTGTGCCATTTCTTGTTCCGCTTCTGCAAGCTCCTTACGGGCTTTTTGAACATTTCGGGTGGCATCAATACGAGATTTTCTAGTGTCATGATAACCACCGGTGACAGTACCACCTCTTTCGATTTTATCACCTAACAATGTGATTGCATTGAGCTTAGTGTTGTGTTCAACTGTACGACAGGTGTCCAGGTTTATACAAAGCACAGTTTTGGCAAATACCTGTTGAACCGCCTTGATAAATCTGTCATCACATTTTATATGATTGACCAATGGGACCACTTCACTTTCATTCTCCGGATAATTATTGGGGATTGTTGGGTTGATACGATTCAGAGGCACAAAGGTGGCACGTCCCCCAGACGGGATCTTGTTGAGCTGGTGTAAAATCTTGGAAGCAGTATCATCCGTATCTACAACAATGTGGAACAACGATGCTCCAGCAGTAACCTCCATGGCAACTTTGTATTTTTCATCAAAGGAGATGAGTTCTGCTAATGTTCCGTATACACCTTCAATTTTGTGTGCCTCGACAATCTTTTTGACGTTTTCTAGGCCATTAGAAGTGGCTCTATCCATCGTGTTGTATAACTGTCGTTCAAACTTTTTGACGAGATCCTTTGAGTTGTTGAGAACGATCTCTTTTCTAGATTCATCTCTCCATAGAGATCTTCTTTCATCTTGCAATTCCGCAATCTTATCTTTAATTTTGGCATGGTTCTGACGTAATTCCCGGTAAGACAAACGTTGTTGAGAAGTGTTTTGTCGCATTTGCAAAATTTCTTCAGACAGAGACTTTTCTTGTTCCTGCAGCTGAGTCAACTCTTGTTGCGTCGACGAAATAACCTCGTCCCTGCCCTTGAGCGTGGTTCTTAAAGAATTGATTTCGCCATTAACCCAGTTTTCATAGTCAGCCTGAGATTTGAAATGGGCACCATGACCTTGCTTGAGCCTTAAATGCTCTAAACGAGAAAATGCAGAGGAGTATTTTGCTTTTAAATCATCTTCCTTCTCTCTGAGCTGGTTGTATTTTGGTGTAAGTTTTTCCAATTTTGCAGTTTGGGCAGTGATTTCGCTTTGGATGTCGTTGAGATCGTTCATTCGTCGTTCTCTGGATCTCTGATCCTCTACAGACTTGCCCTCGATTTCATCAATCTCCATTTTCAATTCTGTAGCTTTTTGAATATATTGTTCAAGGTCTCGATTGGCCTGCGATTTGTCAACTTCTACAATGTCAATCTGCTCCTTGATTTTGACCAAATCGCCATCAAGTTTTCGATATCGATCATCTCTGACGTCACGCTCATTGAAACAGTGTTGAATATGCTCGTTTAATGCAATGTTGTTATCTTCAAAAGACTCGTACTTGCTGTCCAGCTCGGCACTTTCATTTTGTTGGATAGCATAGTCGATGGCTCTTTTTTCCTTGTCCTTTTCTTGATAGTCTTTCAACTCCTGCTTCTCTTGTTCCAATTCTTCAAGCCGTTCTTCAATGAAATTAAGGTTTTCGTCGATTCTTTGTTGCTTGAACAGAGTTTCCTGCATCATCTCGAGGGACTTCTTTCTTCTATCCTCATATGTCTGGGTGCCAGCCACATTTTTCAGCAAATCCAATCGATACGAATCTTTGGCATTTGTCAGATCCACAACCTTGCCCTGTGGCACAATATAATAGGGGTTGTTCCGGGAGAACCCAGCACTCTCCAACAAGTCTCTAACTTCTGATTTGTTTGCATGCTTCCTATCGATTGAGAAGTCGTCCTTTTTCAGCCCGATCGTTCGTCTAATAACAACTTCTTGTCCATGGTGCGGGATTCTTCCGTCGCTGTTGTCGAGCACAATTTCAACATAGGCGCTCATAATCGAACTTCCGGATCCCTCATGAATGAGCTTTGCACGCTCATCTCTGTGAGTAGATGCTAAGACGTCGCCCAACACGAATCTGACGGCAGTAAAGAAATTACTCTTACCTGAACCGTTTCTGCCCACAACAACGTTACAATGTTCACTCAATGGCTCCGTTTTGGACTCATTTTTGTAGGACTTGAACCCTTTGATGACAATCTGGTACCGTTAGTAAAAAAGCGACAATGCTGGTTTCCTTTTCCACTTACATGTTTAATATACATTCTGGTTGCCCCGATGAGTTGGTTGATTCAACGATCCAGTACTCACGCGTCCATTTGAGGTTCTTGACAATTAAATTTCGCAACACGCGTAAATTGGATTTTTACGCGTTTTGGTGGGCTAACCACCTTCAAAGTGATTGTGTGGGGAAAATTGACAATTCGTTGTGTGTCTGAGAAGTGTTCAGGTTGTTTATATTCAGTTTAAGACCGTTATATATAAATTAACTGGTTCAATGATTTTAGTATCAATAAAACAACAACCAAGCGTCGGATTTTGAGCGGATAGTGCAAGTTCTTTTGAATAAGTAGTGATGTCTACAAGCCTGGTACATCGTAGTTCCACATCTGCTCATCTAGGTGATAGGTTAAGCGGGGAAGTACCCGCCGAGTTGCATAAGATTTCTTTTTTTTTTTTTTTTTTCGGTTCCGAAGAACTTCCGCTTTTGCACCATCTACATATATATATATATATATAGATCAACCGCTAATCTGCTTGTATCTCATCCCACAATGTCAGAAGAGGCGAATCGTAACATTTACAACCAGGAACGAGCAAAGTCTTTCGATCTTGCGGCGGCAAAATGTAACAGCAAGTTTATGGCCTCGCGCATGTTACAATATGACCGTAACCGGACAAAGCGAGTCCAAGATTTGGATATATTTGAAGAAGATCTAAAAGATATCAATCCTGATTCGACCCAAGTTGATAATGTAGCTCCATGTTGGGACCCTAAGTCTACGACTGTTCTTGACTTTGGATGCGGAGCCGGTAATATCTCCTTGTATCTGAAGCCTTACATCAAGGAGGCAGTTGGAGTAGATATCTCTGAAGATATGATCAATGCATACAAGGAAAGAACCGGATTCAAGGGTTATGCAGGTGACATAGCTAAGGAAGAAATTCCCGAACTAAAAGATGCACAATTTGATGTGATTGTGTGCGCATTGGCATACCATCATGTAGAGGACTATGCTTTGGTCACGCAAAAGCTGGTACAAAAGCTTCGTCCTGGAGGGTGGCTGTATGTCGTGGACTTTGACTCCAACAATGAATTTGGCTCCATGGAGCATGTGGGTCTGATTCATGGCATTGGTCACGACAACTCTGTCAACAGTGAAGACATATACAACCAATTAGGTTCGGCGTATAGAAATGGCTTTGAAGCGCAGATTGCAACCGACACCCTCGCAGCCGAGGGTTTGGAGAATATTGGCGTCGACACTGGTCTTACCGTGAGATTGTGGCCCACTCTGGACCAGCTCCAGGTCCTCTCCGGTCTGCGAACCCAGACATTTTCTAAATTCCAGCGTGACTCTGAGGGTCGATGTCCATATACATTCGGGGTGCTTCTCGTGGCCGGGATGAAACCCGAATAACCCTGTCCTCTTACATAGTACATTATATATACCAGTGCTTTTGGTTCTTTTCTAGAAAAGAACGCCGCCCGCAGGGCATTCTTGCTTCCCAGGCTTCTTTTATTTTCGATTAATTAATATATCTGAGACAAGATGCAACCCCTGGTGCGGCGTTTGTTTACAATTATATTATCAAAAAATGTGTTGAACAATGAGGTGAAAATGAGGCTCTGAAATATATAAAGGGTACTAAATCCCCGAGGGATTTGCATATTTTTTTATTTTTCGTTCGCCAAATCATTAATCATGAACAAAATTTCAAAAACTCCTTGCAAATGGTGTGGTAGCAGCGAACACGCTACGAAACAGTGTCCATTTGTGAGAGACTGAGGGTATCTTAGGCCGTTCGTAATAGCCTCATATATGTGAATATGATCTTGAATTCAGGTGCCTCCGGCGGCTTCTTTTTTCTCCGAAAAGAAGCAAAAAAGGTAGCTCTGCGAGGCAGAGTCGAAGCGTTCAGCTGGAAATTGTATCGGCTAAGCTTCGATCATGATGTGCTGCAGGGCAAGGATCGTCGTTGAAAATTTTTGTCAGGGTCCAAAATTCATCACGAAGAGTCACCGCACAGAATCTTCCAGTTGCGTGATCTACTCGGGTCCATACAGTAATTGTAATAACGTGTTAACAGCGTTTACCGCACTATAGCTATCTACACACATATATATATATTTCAAGGTAAACAGGACAGCTCATAGGCCCTGGGCAATGTGCGTCCCAGGATGTTGGTTTGTTGGGCCGGCTTCGCCACAGCCTAAGCGTTCCGGTGAAAAATCAGTGATGGTGAGATGCGCTACCCCTCTTCGGATGGCGTGTTGGTTGTTGGGAGCCGGGTAAACACGAAATTACCCCTCCTTTGAAAAATCACAGCACCCAACAGGTTTTTTTCGGGCAAGATACATAAACTAAATAAATAACCCCTCTTGGAAATTTTTCTCCTTCTTTCTTTTCCCTTATAATCAATTTTGACAAAACACATAACTTGAAACAATGTCTGCCAAATCTATTAGAGAAGCTGACGGTAAAGCTCTGTTAAATTACTTTTTACCAAAGAGCCCAGTTTACTGTGAGGCTGAACCAAAGACTTCGTTCCAGACCTCTACTCCAAAGCTTGCCACTTTGGAATTCGACGACGAAACCCCAATTGAACAAGTTTTCAAGCAAGCTGAAGAATCCTACCCATGGCTTCTTGCCACCGGCGCCAAGTTTGTCGCTAAGCCGGATCAACTGATTAAGCGTCGTGGCAAGTCCGGTCTTCTCGCCCTCAACAAGACCTGGGAAGAGTCGAAGGCCTGGATCAGCGAAAAGGCCAACAAGGCAGTCCAAGTTGAACACATCACCGGAACCTTGAAGACCTTCTTGGTCGAGCCATTCGTTCCACACGAACAAAAACACGAATATTACATCAACATCCACTCCGTCAGAGAGGGCGACTGGATTCTTTTCTACCACGAAGGTGGTGTCGACGTCGGTGATGTCGACGCCAAGGCCTCCAAGATCCTCATCCCAGTGGACATCGAAGAGGAATATCCATCAAACGCCGAAATCGCAAAGGCCCTCTTCTCTGAATGCCCAGAATCCCAACACCAAACCTTATTAGACTTTGTCAACAGATTATATGCCGTCTACGTCGAGCTCCAATTCACCTACTTGGAAATCAACCCATTGGTGGTCATCCCAACCGACAACGGCGTCGAAGTCCACTACCTCGATCTTGCTGGCAAGCTCGACCAAACCGCTGAGTTCGAATGTGGTCCAAAGTGGGCCGCTGCCCGTTCCCCAGCTGCCCTCGGTAAGATTGTCTCCTCTGGCTCCGACTCCAAGGTCTCAATCGACGCCGGCCCTGCCATGGAATTCCCTGCCCCATTCGGCAGAGAACTC
Organism: Blastobotrys serpentis; assembly: GCA_003705695.2. Classification (NCBI taxonomy): domain Eukaryota; kingdom Fungi; phylum Ascomycota; class Dipodascomycetes; order Dipodascales; family Trichomonascaceae; genus Blastobotrys; species Blastobotrys serpentis. The sequence goes on from PPJG02000054.1 coordinate 25,665, forward strand.
TCCAAGGAGGAAGCCTACATTGCCGAGCTTGACTCCAAGACCGGTGCCTCCCTTAAGCTCACCATCCTCAACTCCAAGGGCAGAATCTGGACCCTTGTCGCTGGTGGTGGTGCCTCTGTCGTCTACGCCGACGCCATCGCCTCCGCTGGTTACGCCAATGAGCTCGCCAACTACGGTGAATACTCCGGTGCTCCAAATGAGGTTCAAACCTACGAATACGCTAAGACCGTTCTCGACCTCATGACCAGAGATGCCCCAGTCCCAGAAGGAAAGATCCTCTTCATCGGTGGTGGTATCGCAAACTTCACCCAAGTCGGTTCCACCTTCAAGGGTATCATCAGAGCATTCCGTGACTACAAGTCCGAACTTCACAACCACAAGGTCAAGATCTACATCAGACGTGGTGGTCCAAACTGGCAAGAAGGTCTCCGTCTCATCAAGAACGCTGGTGAAGAACTCGACCTTCCAATGGAAATCTTCGGTCCAGACATGCACGTCTCCGGCATTGTTCCTCTCGCCCTCAATGGCAAGAGACCAAAGGGTGTCCAACAATTCGGTGCTGCTTCTACCACCGCTCCTTCCACCCCTCTCTCTATCTAGATTTATTTTTTATATGATACTTAATGTATTTCCTCCTAATAAAGAACGTACGCCTCATTTACAGTCAATTTTTTTTTGGCCAAAAATTGATCATTGCATTTTCCACTTCCAACTATCCTGAGCCTCACGGAATTTTTGCTGTGCGGCCAACTTTTGACAGCTTTTTTTTTTTTTGGTGGTGTTTTCTGCAACGGGCATTTCACCCATCATCATTTAGTAGAGTAGGTACCAGCAGCCAGCTTGCGGACAAAATTACCACTACAAGATGCCAATAACTCGAGGAAAGAGAAAACGACAGGCGACCCTGGAAGGCGGTGTGGTAGAGGATGAAGAGCCAGTTACGACGCGTAGAACCCGATCATCTTCGAGGAAACAGCCAAAGACCACCAAAGTGAAGCTCACTCTTTCAGTTAGCGAACCTAATCCTGAAAACGATCCCGACTACGATGTTGATCTGTATTCAGATTATGAAGACGCGTTACTCCCCGAAGATGAGGATGAAGAAGAAGAAGAGGACGATGACATGATTTCAGATGATGATGGCAGCTCTAGGCGGCGATCAGGTAAAAGCAAAAAGGCCAAATTGCAAAAGAAATATTACACAAGCGAAGGCATCCCATTATCCGAATGCGAGGAGGAGGATGTTCCATGGGAGGACGAATCTGAGGAACAAATACCTGACAGTCCAGTAAATGATGCAGCAGTCGCCGTGATTGTGTACTTTCAAGCCCAGTTTATGGACTTTTTCGAAGGCTTGCCACCCATTGGCCCGCAAGATGTAGAACAAGCCGTGTTGAATAAAGAAGGCATCAGCGGCCCTGTAGAGCTGTTCTTGTGCCGAACATTATCGTTAATGTTAAACCGGAAAAAGCCTGTGGAGCCTGGTAGATATCATCGGGCGTTGGAAGAAATACATTCGCAATTATCTAATCTGGGTATCTCGAGAAACTGGCCTGAGGGTCTTAAGCTAAAAAGTGGCAAGGATGCATTGAACGTGTTGGATTGGAGAGATCGATTGGAATTTTTACGAATGCTGGTTATTTGGACATTTACAACTTCGAATGTCATTCACAATGAAATCTCAAATGACTCCACAGGATTTTTTACCGCCGTCCCTCAGCCGGCGGGTTTTGATGGCGATGGAAATCGGTATTATCTTGTTCGGGGTGCTGGAGATGCTCAATTTAGGCTCTATCGGGCTAGCAATCCTTATCTAAGAAGCTGTACCTGGGAATCTGTTGCGGGCAATTGTGATGAACTGGAAAATTTTATAAACACCACTTTGTCTGAGGACGAGTCCAGCTCATGTAAGGAGTTGCAGCAAATTCTGCGGGAAGAGCTTCCGGATCTTCGAGAAAGTGAAACCAGAAGGAAAAAGGAACAGCAAAAACTGATGCGTAAGCAGCAAGTTCAGCAGCAAGCTGAGATGGTTCGAAGTGGACACGGTCTATATGAAGGCAGAACTAGGGGCAAACGTATCAACTATAATGTTGATGCCCTGGCCCAGGCCCAGGAAGAGGAAGAAGATGATGCAGATATTCGTCAGGGTGAAAAGGGCGAGACCGATGATTTCAATCCTGAGTTTGATGAAGATGACGAGGACACTGGAAACGGCAATTCAAGTTCCAGGAGACGGTCTGCCAGATTAAGAGGTGTGGAAGCCAAAACAGTCACCTTAGAAGATTTGGAGAGAATTGAAGAGGAAAAGAAGCCACAATCCAAAATGGTGGTTCTGAAATATTCTCCACAGAAACTCTATCAACGGCAACAGTTGCAATATCAACAGCATTACCAGCAACAATACCAGCAGCAGTATCCACAGCATCAGCCCCAGCAGCAAGCTCAACCTCAGTTCCCCGGTTTAGCTCCTCATCAGCAACAGCAAATTAGGTATGCTCAACCTCCGCCACCTCAACCACAATATCAGAGCTATGGCGGTGCTTACCACAACTATTATTATCAGCAGCAGCAGCAGCAACAACAACAACAACAACCTCCACCTCCACCTCCACCACAGCCACAGAGTTATCCGAATTACCAGCAAAGCTATTATCCACAACAGCAACAGCCAGTTTATCAACAAGCTACGCACCCTCCGCCGCAATTACTGAATCAACCAGTTCATCAGATCCCCCGGCCTCAACCTGTTCCCGCTCGAGAGACCCAGCTTCCACAGCCACAGCGGGTTCAACAACAACCCCAAATTCATCCTGTCCAGCCACAATCTCAATCTCAACCATTACCTCAGGTACACCATTCACAGCCACAGTCACAACCTCAATCACAACAGTCTGCCCTCCCTCCGCAACCACAACCTCAACCTCAACCACATGTTCATGCGTCACAGTCATTGTCTCAATCACCCACGCATGCTCCACAGCCACAACCTCATCTTCAAGCTCAAGCTCAGCCTCCACAGCCACAACCTCAACAGGCACCATCTACACCGCCGAAAATCCCACCTCCGTCAACAGAACAGCCACCACCTTCAGTTTCACCCAGTGGCCGTGGGTTCAAAGTGAGCGACATCATTGACCCTTCACCCTCATCAACTAACGGAAAGTAATATACGTAATTAACATGTTTAATTCTTATTTAGTTCAGTGAGCCAAGCATCGTTCTCAAATACAGCTCCACATCGTGGGGATTATGTGTGGGAAAAAATTAAATCATTTGAATATACGTATCTACTTAGTGAATAATACGGACATATTGTCTCTCCTTTCTTCTCTTAGCATCAGTATCCATATTGTCACGAATGGTGAGGTAAGAACGGTGGTGACGAACAAGACCGGTCAAAAGATCCTTCAAATGAGCAGGCTTGATTCCCAAGGATTCGAAAGTTTCGACATCTTCGTTAACAATTTGATCAATGTACATTCTTTCAACTTGATCTGGACAGGTGGTTTGCCAGTAAATGTATTGGGTCATCTTGGTGAAAAATTTATACAATTCCTTTGGCAATTCAACTTCCTTGATTTCATTGAAGGTCACATCTCGGACCATTTGGACAATATCCTTGACTGAATATTGGTCTGGGCCGTACAATTCATAAGTCTTTCCGACGGTTGAATCGTCGTATCCAATCTTCTCAAGAGCTCTAGCAACATCCTGAACGTAAACTGGTCTTAACAATTCGTTGTTGCCGTTGCAGGCTGGAAGGATATGGGAAGATGCAATCTTTTGAAGTAAGCTATCACGATTGCCGAAAATTGGACCAGGTCTGACGATAGTAGCATCTGGGACAATATCTCTGACAACTTGTTCACCAAGAGCCTTAGTGCGGTAAAAGTCGGATTTGGAGTTAATATCAGCCGAGTGAGAAGAAACATGAACAAATCTAGAAACATTGTACTTCTTAACTGCTTCAGCGATTCTCTTGGCACCTTCAACGTTAACGTCTTCATAAGTGAAGTTCTTGGTTTCGAAATCTCTACCGATACAGTTGAAAACAATATCGGAATGCTTGACTGCGTCTTCAATAGACTTGATGTTTCTCAAGTCGAACTCAATAAAGTTGACGACACCCAAATCACCGGCAACTTTCAAATGTCGCTTGGTCATTTCTTCTCTATATGGAACAACAGTGATAGTACCGTGCTTAGCCAACTTAGAACTGATGATGGTACCTAACTGACCAGTTGCACCGAAGACGGTAGCAGTGTACCCAGTTCTAGAGGATCTACCACCACTACCCTGTGAAATGATAGTCTTGCCGGATCGAGTCTTGTGGATATCGGCATCCAAAGCCTCGAAAGTTTGGATTCCTCGGGTTCCACAGGCCATTCGAGGTGTGGCCCTCAATATGCTAGGTCGAACTACGCTTAGCATGATGCTGTAATGTCTAACTAACTCTCGAAAAATCCTTTGGGACTTAACAAACAACAGCCAACGGAAGGTGCCCTATGAAAAAAATAAGTCCTTCTCTCATTGGCTGACGAAATAGTCCCAACGCGCATGTCCTGCGCGCGAGGATTTTCGGGTATCCGGTTTGTCGGGACTCCGGGACTCCGGGAGCCTTGAAGGAATGACCGTTTAGTATTCAACCTTCGCCGTCTCGCCGTCAGAAATGAACAGGGGATTCAATCAATTGATGCTGTACAATAGGGAGGTTTGTCTAGAGTATCCTGAACAATTCATTGTAGACCTCGTCAGGGCTACGTTTTTTGCTCCTTTTCGGAGAAAAAAATAAAAGTCTCCCCGAGGCACACACTGTCCACCCAATTGGGCGGCTGGAATGCCTTGCGGGCGTCGTTCTTTTCCAGAAAAGAACCAAAAGTACTGTAACGCTGGAGATTTGCCAATTCAGATGCAGTTCTCGCGAGTAAGTTCAATTACTCCGAAAATGGGTGCTTGGTTACCTATCATATAGCTTTGAGCCTTTTCCGAGCGGCTTCTGACAATGGAAAATTTCAGATTGGTATCAGATTGTGTGTGAGCGATAGATCATAAAGCGATATGGGAAAGAAACGGTCAAGAACGGAAATTGAGGACGACAAGTCTGTTGATGCGAAGAGGGAAGAGGAAAAGAAGGACAAGGTTGATAAGAAGCTGAAAAAGCGAAAGTTGGAATTGAAGGACGGAAAAGAAAAAGAAGATAAGCTACGAAAGAAGGAAAAGAAGAAGGCTAAAGAGGAAAAGGCACGACGAAAAGAGGCAAAAAAGAAAGAGAAGAAAGCACTGAAAGAAGAAAAGAAACTATTAAAGAAAGAAGCCAAGAAACAGCAAGAACGGGAAAAGGAATTGTCAATTAATGTTGGGGGACTTGATGATTCTCAACAAAGCAAGTTTCTCCGGTTGATGGGAGCTGCTAAGAAGCAAGTGAAAGCTACCAAGGGACCTAGTGGTACTGGACGGAACGACGACTTAGAACGTCAGTATGAACAAGGGATCAATCTTAAACAGAAAAAACGTACCGGGTTAGGTGGGTTATAAGTTATATGTATAATGAGATTAGAATATGTTTAATAGCCTTAAGACTTCGATGACTCCTCCACCGAATACTAAAAATGCTAATACGGCTACAAATCGGATCATTAGTGTTGGCGCCGATCAACAATTATATCAATACTCACCTAGCCAGGTTGTGGAGACGGGCATTGTGGACTTTTTAGGTGGTGCATGGGCGGCTTCTGATCGTCCTTTCTTGTTTTCTTCTTTTTTGGCATACTTTTGATTGGCCATGCGTTGTCTGGGAGTCTGTGGAGCCATTTTTGGTCAGTCGTGATAAATTCGTAATATATTTATAGTCGATGAGCTATAACGTTAACGTGTAGTCTTAGAGACCACATCACCAGCGGGCCGGTATATCGGAGAATCGGCATTCCGTTGTCCGACTCGTATATACTAGGAAGTCGTATTTTATGTTATTGGGTGGCTCTTCAACCGTTTCCTGTCAAAAAGAGCCTCTGCGCGTGTTACGTACATAGAATAGTAAATGATTACAGAAGCCTCGCAGAGCTACCTTTTTTGCTTCTTTTCGGAGAAAAAAGAAGCCGCCGGAGGCAAGAGTACGTAGCTTTCTAGAAAATAAAAATACTACTAGCCTCATGTGGCAGTGTCAACCTCATCATGCACTGATTGAGAAAAACCATCTAATCTGTCTCGGCTATTATCGAGACACCACTTGCACACAGAAAAAGAAAGTACATTAAGGGGGGGGAAAGGGGTTTGTTGATTTAACGATCTGAGATCTGATTCTAATATTACTTGACAGACCCTATGATCGATCATATTATACAGAGAATGACAAGGCATGCATGGATTCGCGTGTTTTGTTGCTCCTTCAAGATGAAAATATGCCGATTCGCCAACCTCCTGATTTTCACCCACGGAGTTGAAATTCCGAAGAACAAAAAAATTTTCTTTCCCGTGTCTCTCCTGAAAGATTCGGATGTGTGTACCTAATCAATGATTAATAAGACATAGAGTCTGATCCAGGTACCATTTAATTCTAATATTCATAAATAATTATTTTTTGTTTCATCTCGAGCCAGCTGCAAGGTTGTAACAGAATCAAAACAACCCGGCCAAGAACCCATGTGCTGGTTGCATGGATAGGAGGTGGCGGGCTTTTTATCAACGTGCACGAGACAAAGCAAATATGATGTTGTTGATGCTGTTGTGGAAAAAAAAAAAAAATGGAGTTCTGTGTTTCCTTCTTAGGACAGATTGGATCATTTTTCCACACAGTTTCAAAATGGCATTTGCCTAATTAAGCAGCCACCTTCCAAATAAGGAATGCCAATTACTTGAAGGAGCAAGAGTGGCATGCAGGACCGTTGACTGTGTGTCAAGGAGAAACAAGTTGCCCACCACTGTACTCGCTCGCCAAGGACAGGAGTGACAATCACACATTCCAAGTTACGAGGGAGTACAAGGCCATAATAGAGGCGAGAAACGAATAATTGACCAGGAATTGTAGTTATCAATAAATCCAACCTAAAATATATGTTAATAAATCAAGATAAACCGTGGTACGAAGCGAGATATAGAGCTTGAGCTTGTCTTATAGCAATTAAATTAATCATGCACGGGGATCTTTACCGAGTTGGGATCCCACGCGTCTACATTCTTTTGCATATATATTTTCTTTTCCTTTTCCTGCAGTCTTCAGCTCGCTCCGCCGCCTAAGGAAAGTGTGTCTTTTTCATCCCCTAAGATCTACTTTTCTCTCCTTTTCTTCACTTCACATCTTTCAGTGGTCTCTGTAAACTGTTTAAAACATCGGTTTTAGAAATTTTAAAGTCAGACAACTAAAACTTTTTTTTTCCTACTAATCCCACGCTAAAATTAGTATTTAAAAAAGCTCATCTGTCATCTGTCGAGTTTTACACGCGCCACATATCTCACTCAAGTCATTCCTTTTTTATAGATGAAGTTTTCAACACTTTCGTACACCTTGGTCAGCGCCCTTATGGCTGCTACCTCTGTTGACGCTGGCTGTCAAACAATCGAGGGCAACACCTACTGTAACTCTGTCAACCAAGTCAACTACAAGGCCGTTGGTTTCAGTGGTTCCTACAAGAAGGTAACTGCCTTCAACGATGATGGTACCTGTTCTTCTGAGGACCAATCCTTTAGCGGTAACCTCGCTCCTTTGAACGAGGAGTTGACCGTCCACTTCAGAGGTCCACTTAAGTTGAAGCAATTTGGTGTCTACTACAAGGGCGGCAACAAGAAGCGCGACGAAGTCAACATCCAAGCTGCTGGCGGTCACCACGCCCACAAGCGTGACCCAGTCTTCGTCACCGACTTTGTCCATGTCACCCAAACTGTTACTGGCGGTGCTGCTCCAGCTCCTGCTGCTACCTCTCAAGGCGGCAACGTTCAAGCTAACGCCATTAACCTTGACCCACTTAACCTTGCTGGCGGTGATTCTTCTTCTTCTGCCGCTGCCTCTTCCTCTCCAGCTGGCTCCACCATGTCCACCAAGGCCTCCTCCAGTGCTCCTGCTTCCTCCTCTTCTTCTGCCCCATCCGGCGGAAACTCTGGTGACTGGTCCAGAACTGCCTACTACAACTCTGGTGCTGGCACCGGGGACAACCTTGTTTTCATGAACAACATGGGTGGTGCCGGCTCTGGTGTCTGGGACGCTACCTTCGGCAACTCCATTTCCTATGCTGGCTCTGATGGTACCTCTTGTGCCTCTTCCCCTCAAGTCCTCAAGGATACCACCCTTGCCTCCAACAAGGAGTTCATGATCTTCTCTTCCGACAAGTGTCAAGGCAACGACTGCGGTTTCTATAGAAAGGGTATTCCAGCCCACCACGGTTTCGGCGGTGGCACTAAGATGTTCTTGTTCGAATTCTCCATGCCAAAGGAGGGTGGTTCCGGCTTCAACCAAGACATGCCAGCTATCTGGTTCCTTAACGCTCAAATCCCAAGAACCGTTCAATACGGTCCAAAGTCTTGCTCCTGTTGGGCCACTGGCTGTGGTGAATTGGATGTCTTCGAAGTTCTCAACTCCGGTAACGACTTCCTCACCAACCACTTGCACTCCGGCCAAGGTTCCCCAGACGGTCAAACCTACGGTGGTGGTGGTTCTACCGACTACTTCCAACGTCCAACTGACGGAACCCTCAAGGCTGCTGTTGTCTTCGATGAAGATGCTGGTGAAATCTCCATTACCAAGGTTGGTGATGATGTCAACGACTTTGGCTCTAGCTACTCTGATTCTGATGTCCAAAAATGGATCAAGGCTGATGACTCCAAGGCCTCTGCCGTTAACCTTGCAAACTAAGATAGCTGCGATACCATCTTTTAGCTACTTTTTTTGTTTTTTAGTCTGTGTCTAGGTTTCTTTTTTTTTCAATTATTTTTGTTGTTTTTTGTACTTTTATAAATTTCTATTCTTAATTTGGTGGTTTGAGGACCCTCCAGTCGGAAATTAACCCGACGAGGAAGCTTAGACCAAGCACTCTTGGTGAAAATGAGTATGTAGTTTGTATTTTGGTGTTGTTATCTCAGAGACATGTGGTCAACATTTTATAGATATATATGAACGGCCGCAAAAAAGGTAGCTCTTCGAGGACAATTGCAGTGCTTTTGGTTCTTTTCTAGAAAAGAACGCCGCCCGCAGGGCAATCAACAAGACCTCCAAGGACTGAGGCAGCGAAAAGAAAGGGGAAAACAGGTGGAATTGGTCCTCCTTTTATATTTTATAATTAGACGCTCAAACCAAATAAAGTTTATTTATCAGCCACATTGATAACAGGGTCATTAGATAATCGAACCACGTGACTAGCCATTGCTTTTGGTTTTTTTTTCCAGGGAATTGAAAGAGTGTGCCTCCGGCGGCTTCTTTTTTCTCCGAAAAGAAGCAAAAAAGGTAGCTCTGCGAGGCAATTTATCTGTTGTACCCCGCGAAGAGGGGCATGAAAAAATTTCTGAAAGATCCACATCCGGGTGTCAAATTGACTCCTGGGACCCTAGTCCACACATCCGTCCCAACCACGGACAACCCCAGCATAGCCAAACAACATAGGAGCGAATATTCAATCAATTGAACTGGCACGACCATACACTATCCTTCTTCATCGGATAAATAAGAACATCTCCGAAGCTAGGCCGACTCGGATTTAGATCCTTCGGACGCTTTCCGTTAGACACGATAATTGAGAAACCGTCGTCGGTGGGGGTTCCCCCCCACAAACTCAATGGCATTCGGGGTGCCTGCATACCATTGTACCGTGATAGCTTTTCACGTGAGATAATTCTGGTCGGATGTTGATGTTCGACGGTTATCATCGATAACCGTTATCTATCAGCACCAACGGTCTACCACGAAACACAAATAATACCGCAAATTAGCCAAGAAAACGGATATAACATTGAGCACATCTCATGATCTCATATTATAAAGAATCCTAAAGAATATACACATGTACAAATCGCTACAAGCTCGTATTTATGTCAACATTTCCCGCTCCATAGTCCTTGAGAAACACACCATTTTGTGTCTAAAACATGCACTGGCAGATGGAAGGAATGAGTGCCAATAACAGCCTGCTTATTAGCTACGGCTCCGGAAATAGCTACGGACTCCGAGTGGCTACGCCAAAAACAGACATGATTTACCCCGCTCCAAGTTTATTTTTCTTAGGGGTAGGGGTAACATTTTAGGCGGCAATTATCGTGGGACAAGGAATGAGGGAATTAATACGAATTCCAGAGACGAATAATTCAAAGACAAAAAATTCTTGCAAACAAAGCAAGTCCTACGAGAAGTCCTGACACGTTTGGCTGTACATATAAAACGTTATGTATAGCCAGTTGGTCGGCAGTCGCTCGACCAAGTCGATAATATAGGCGGATAGGCGTGCGTGAGGCTGTAAAAATTTCACGAGAAAGAACCGGGCAAGGGCTAAAGGGCTGTCGCCGACTCGGGGCTACGGAAAATCGCGGAGCCTACGGAGTTGTCCGCGATCATCACAAATGTGTCCGTTTTTATTTATTTTTTTTCCGACCCCACAAATTAGTTTGGAGTTTGTCCCAAATGGGTTATGGAGCAAGAACAAAGGCCCCCTAAGTTGACAGAAAGAAAGCTCTGAGAAATAGGTCTTTTTGTACTCATTTGAATGTACGTTTGTTAGTGTTAAATTTGATGTATTTAGTTTAATAAAATGGACCGGTTGTATAGTTTGCAAAACCCTATTCATAGGGTGTGCTTACAAGTTTCTTATTCCAAGTTTATTTTTCCAAGTTTCTTTTTGGCTTCACTCAACACACCCAGTGTCACGACAAGTTTACGGTTTAGCAACCACATTGGGGTCAGGGGATTCCGATCCGTTTTCGTCAAGGGACTGAATATAAAAAGCACCAATTTTTCCCAGATTTGCTGACAGTCTTTAATTGACTTATTCAATACATTCTAACCAAAATGGCCCCTCCAGTTAACATGACCAAGCTCCACCCAACCGGTGTTGAGCCAACTCACACTGAATTGGAAGAAGAACTTCACGAAGTCGCCCACATTGATTACAACAGAGTCCAAATTCAACACAACCCATCTGTTGCTTCCATGTACGAAGATGCTCTTGTCCACGAATCCGGCTCTGCCATCTCCTCCACTGGTGCCCTCGTCGCATCCTCTGGTGCTAAGACCGGTAGATCTCCAAAGGACAAGCGTGTTGTCGACGAACCATCCTCTACCGAAAACATCTGGTGGGGACCAGTCAACAAGAAGTTGAGTGAAAACTCTTGGTTGATCAACAGAGAAAGAGCCATCGATTACCTCAACACCAGAAATCGTATCTACGTCATTGATGCCTTCGCCGGCTGGGATCCAAAGTACAGAATCAAGGTCCGTGTCGTCTGTGCTAGAGCCTACCACGCTCTCTTCATGAGAAACATGTTGATCAGACCAACCGACGAAGAATTGAAGAACTTCGGTAAGCCAGACTTCACCATCTACAACGCCGGTGCCTTCCCTGCCAACAGATACACCTCCGGTATGACCTCCTCCACCTCCGTCGATATCAACTTCAAGGATATGGAAATGCTCATCCTCGGTACCGAATATGCTGGTGAAATGAAGAAGGGTATCTTCACCGTCATGTTCTACCTCATGCCTGTCAAGCACGACGTTCTCACCCTCCACTCTTCCGCCAACGAAGGTAAGAACGGTGACGTCTCCGTCTTCTTCGGTCTCTCTGGTACCGGTAAGACCACCCTTTCCGCCGATCCAAACCGTATGCTGATCGGTGATGACGAACACTGCTGGTCCGACAACGGTGTCTTCAACATCGAAGGTGGTTGTTACGCCAAGTGCGTTGGTCTCTCCCAAGAAAAGGAACCTGATATTTTCAACTCCATCAAGTTCGGTTCCGTTCTTGAAAACGTAGTCTTCGACCCATCTTCCCGTGTTGTTGACTACGATGACACCACCTTGACCGAAAACACCAGATGTTCTTATCCAATTGAATACATTCCAAACGCCAAGGTTCCATGTCTTACTGACAACCACCCAACCAACATCATCTTGTTGACCTGTGATGCTAGAGGTGTCATTCCACCAATCTCCAAGCTTACTAACGAACAAGTCATGTACCACTTCATCTCCGGTTACACCTCCAAGATGGCCGGTACCGAAGAAGGTGTCACTGAACCACAAGCTACTTTCTCTGCTTGTTTCGGTCAACCATTCTTGGCTCTTCACCCAATGAAGTACGCTCAAATGCTTTCCGACAAGATCACTAAGCACAAGGCTAACGCTTGGTTGTTGAACACTGGTTGGACTGGTGCCTCTGCCACCAAGGGTGGTAAGAGATGTCCACTTAAGTACACCAGAGCCATCTTGGACTCCATCCACGATGGTACTTTGAACTCTGTTGACTACGAAACCTTCGAAGTCTTCAACTTGCAAGTTCCAAAGTCTGTTCCAGGTGTTCCAGCTGAAATTCTTAACCCAGCCAACGCTTGGACTGGTGGCAGAGACGAATTCGTCTCTGAAGTTAAGAAGCTCGGTGGCTTGTTCAACGAAAACTTCGAGACCTACAAGTCTGGCTGCACTGACAACGTCATTGCCGCTGGTCCACAACTCTAAACAAAAAATTAGCATATCAAAAAGAAATAGTTGCATATCAATACAGTACTGTTGTTTATTAATCTATCTTGTGGCCTCGCAGAGCTACCTTTTTTGCTTCTTTCAAGCTGCCGGAGGGTCACCAATCTCGACTTTGAATTGTTCCGGTAACACTTTATGCGTAAGCCTTCAAGGTGCATAAACTGAAGGGATATGACTGATTGCGCCTGCCAGATCTCTACACCATTGTTTATACTAATTCTACATGTACTGGGGATTAAGAGCCATACGATGCAGACAGCCGTATCGTAGAATACTTGAGAGCTTTAAATCTTCTGGATTCCAGACACGTATAGTACATGATCAATAAGTGTTTCTTAGAGCTTGATTGATCGTATTAATATCTATGTAGTTGGATTATAGTGCAGAAATAGGACTCATTTTGTGGAATGAAAAACTCGAACAGGAAGGTCATTGCACACGAACAGAAGTTGGAGCTAGGTAAAATGTCTGCAAAATGCATCAATGATTTCAAGTCTATGCTATACTTGTGGCTGTCGCTGTTTCTATTTCGTTTATTATGTTTTAATTCTCTAGCTCAATAGAGGCTTGCGCATATTCAGTTCATGTGACAGTTTGTCTGTGAAGTTATTTGGTCTAGTAGGAAGCTCAGAAGGTCCTCACAGTTAACCAGTCCTCCACGAGTATCCAGGGTTTTTAGATTTCTACTGGATCAATGCTATAGAATAGAATGTATTATCCACCTCTGCACATCTGGTCTAACTTTTTTCATAGGTTTTGAATTCATTATGGCGGAGGGGTTGATTATGATCCACTACACCTTGAAATTTGGGCACAACCCAGTTTTACCAGGCAAAGTTTGGCTCAATGCATTAGCAACGTTGGAAAACCCCAGGCACTCAATCTGGTACGATGGCTAGTCGCCAGCAACTTCTGATAACGATGAATAGAATCTAGTTGTGCTATAGCACAATGCTCAGTCTAATAATTTCGGACGTGAACTGATCAATTGCAACTATGATCCCGGCACTGGCAGGTTTTATGGAATCGTCTATCCAAATAAATCCAGCCCCCTACATTGCCCAGAAATGTCTGAATAATTATTAATTTCAGGCCGATCGGACGTTTTCTGTGGCTGATCAGTGAGCCATGAAACGAGCCGGTCATCAATTTGCTGCTTATGATGACGAGATCGTACGATAATAGCCCCCCCCCCCCAAAACTTGGTACTCCACGCTCTGCTACAAAATTGTGGATCGCAGTTACATTTAGAGGGCTTGAAATACCGTAATATTTGACAGGATGAAGATTGACAGCAGTCCCGCAGTTCTTGTAATATACAGCCTGTTTAAAATTTACCCATTTGTCAATGATGGTAGATCACGTATTATATAGAGAAATTTCAGAAATGTTTTATACCGCTAATTGTGCCAGCTTTTTTTCAAACGCTTTTACACTGGCGATACCATGAACAACCTGCTAGGGGTTTCAGTTATACTTCTACATCCAGGTCATCCAGATGATATCGTTCAATGCCCCAGACTCTTGTTAACAACTTCCTAGGTATCAAATAGCTGCAACAGATGGTTCATGTTATTGCAACAAGCCTGCTATGAAACACATGGACGGGAACGACACGGACCACATATATGCCGATAAGCGCCATTAGCTGCGGCGGAAGCCGGAGACAACGGGACGCCGAATCTATCGGGCTCCCAGTTTTTCTTCGTATTTTCAATTTTTTCCTTTTTAGATAAACAAATACTACAAAGATGCTTAAATGGGTACAAGGAGGGTGAGTTTTTGAGGTTGATTTGAAGTGGAATATTGTTGGTTTTAACGTGGGCTTTAGAGTTTCGGCATTGACAGGATCGGCCGAGCCAATTTATGGCAAAGAGGCCTTCAAGTCAGTTTGCGAACAAGTTGAAGAAGGAGCCAATCCATACGGAAAGTTAGAAAGAAAGGATTTGGAATGGCAAGTGCCCAGCTCTTCAAATGTTGAGACCCAAACTTTTTATTTCAGTTCTCAAAGCAGCGGCCATTATGGGTTTGTTCAAGTGATCCACTCCAACCCTGTTGGACTTCACTACACCTCCCAGTTTACTTGTTTGGTGAAACATGATTCCAAGCCCGAAGAATCCGTTTGGACTTCGACTCATTTGGAGGGCCACTCCACCAAGGGCACTGACTTTATTGCTGAAGGCTTGTCCATCACTCTGAATGAGGAGTCCAACGAATATTCGATCTCATCTGTTGTGAATGAAGATTCTCTGGTTGAGATCAAGGTCTCCAGAGGTGATTGCGAAGGGTTCAAGATCGGTCAGAACGGTACTAGTTACTATGGAGAAGACATGGAGAACCCATGGGGATCCATGAGACATGTGTTCTGGCCAAGAGCTTGCACTAGCGGTAAGCTGGTTGTCAAGGGCAAGGAGATTGTTTTGGACGCAGAGTCCACCCGATCCATGTATGTGATGGCTTTGCAAGGCATGAAGCCACACCATGCTGCCTCGCGATGGAACTTTTTGAACTTCCAAGGACCAACCATGTCATGCATTGTTATGGAGTTCACCACCCCGCCATCCTACGGCTCGCAAACGGTGTCGATTGCAGGGATCACTAAGGGCGACCAGCTCATTTGCACCCCAATAGACGTTAAGGTAGAACATATTGATGCCACAGAGGACGAGGTCGGATGGCCCGCACCAAAGAAGATCCAGTTCGACGTCAAGGGCGCTGCGATTGATGGATCTGGCGACATTGAAGCCACTGTCAGTGGCAGCCTTGATAATTTGGTTGATCGTGTCGACGTTATGGCTGAAATCCCCACTTTTGTTAAAAAAGTCGTTGCTGGCGTTTCCGGCGCCAAACCTTATATTTATCAATACTCCAATACCTTGAAGATGACCGCCAAACTTGCCGATGGCACTGAGGTTTCTGAAGAGGGCCATGCCTTCAGTGAGGCTACCTTTATTTCATAATGTCTAATTAATATAAACAGTATTATCGCCATTACTTTCCTGGCTGGCTTCTTTAGTTTTTTGCAAAAAGAGAAAAGTGGTATCGAGTATTATATTGTCTATGCTACAGCCGACATCATGGAGTAACTAGTAATTAACATAAATACAATTTGCAACAATCCCCAGACAAATGGGATCCAAGTGGACATTCCAAACAAGCCAGCATTATATATGGCCCCGATCACAAGTCCTACGATGCTTCCACTAATAAGGGCCTCAATCCCAGATACCAGTAGATATATCAGCAAGATCCAGGTTCCTCCAATTACAAATTTACGATGCATCACAACTGCCAATAACGCAGCACACAAATGGAAAGAGCCAAAGAAGATTAGTGTCCATAAAACAGTGAACTTCCATATGTCATATGGAAAGTACAGAAACGACAGATGGAACGCATTGTCATCTCCATTGGGGAAGTGCAATGACGGAAACTTTGGAGTACTGTATCCAACAGGAATATTATTCCCCACAGTCACTAGCGAGCTGAATCTTTTGAATAGTTAGAATCCTGTAATCTCTCTTGTTGCTTATCTTCAACTTACAGAGCCATATATATCCATAGCGGGGAACAGAACAGTTGGGTCCGTTGGTTCTGATTGATACTTCCTCAAAGCTTAAGGAGTAATTGATAATCCCATGTGCTTGTTTATTTATTCATTTTGCCCTCACTGTGGCTTGTTTGTTGGGACCAATAGGTTACTATGACAACTACCAACCTAATTGATGTGGTGGGTAACTATTTCGAAATTCAACTGAAACGTTTCCGAAATGATTTTCTCATCTCGCAGAAATACAAAGCTAAAAAATGTTCAGGGTTCACGTGTGCGCGATGATAGCAGATGATGATAGGGAAAAGTAAAGGAGGCGTTAGATGACGTTATCACCCCACAAACATACAAGTCTATCTATAAAGGATGGAGGCGATAAATTGCTTGCCAGAAGAGATTTGGAGCATTATATTAGAATATCTTGATATATCGGATCTGGGCCAGGTCGCAAAGACGAGTCAAAAGCTGAGACGGCTGGCGGTTGACCCAATCCTCCATCATCACCGGTTTGAAACTACTGCGCGATGGCTAGATAATGGGGCACTCGCAAGGCCATCTCCGCGCGAATTGGCCTCTAGACACATTCTATTGAGTTCAGTTGGCCTGTCGCCGTTGCAGAGTCCGCAGTACCTGGAATTGGTGTACAGTCTATATCACAATATCAAGGTCGACACGATCAACCGGGAACTCTCACGACGTCCGTCGCGTCAGGAGCTCATTCGACGAGGAATAATTCGTCCAGGCGGCAAGTTCGCTGCTACTATGAGATCTATAGAACGTGAGCGGGCAGTGGATTCTGTTCGGGCACTTTTCAACGGCCCACAAAGACCAACTCTTCAAAAGGCTATTGAACGGGGCATTGTTACAGAGAGAGATATAAACCATAGACCGGTAAGCACATTGAAGCGCATGTTCTCTTATTGGCTAGAGAGAGAACATGCCCCTATGAGGGCTGCGGACTGTAGAGATGCGCCTCCGAGGGCCAATGTGTTGAAGATGAGGAAGTTCTTTGAAAACATGGACGAGGAAGAGAATTCTGTTCCTAAGCTAAAGAGACAATGTACAGGTGTTGAATGGGGGGTTGTTGATGACCTACGGCAGAGATTTAATGATGTGGTTTGTGTATGAGGCGTCTGCTTTTTCATATTTATTTATTGGTTAATATATTATCCCGCACACATAACCAGAACTCTCCACGAAGTGGAGCTACCTTTTTTGCTTCTTTTCGGAGAAAAAAGAAGCCGCCGGAGGCAACACATACAACGATAATGCGCTTAATTATTAACTTATATATCTACTACTCTTCGTCGTCTACTTTACCTAACCCAGTCTTCTTCAACAATTGATCTATATCCGAAGGAGACCAGATCTTGTGACACACCTTTTGATCCTTAGATAATCCTACAGTTGCGAATTCAAGCTTTTCGCTTGTTAGGGTCGTGGAGTCCATAGTCTTGGACAAAACCTTCATGGCAAGGTCGCATGCCTGGTCCAAAGTGATGTCGTCCTTATAATCTTGTTTCAACAGAGTCTGGGCAGAGGCGTTGTTGGCACCAACACTGGTAGCCTTCCATCCAGAATAGTTACCTGATGGGTTTGAAGTATAGAGCTGGAAGCCGTGGATATCGTCGTGACCGGCGTAGATCAAACTGACACCGAACGGTCGCAAACCACCGTGTTGTGTGTAGCCTTGCTTGACATCGCACAATTGCTTGACTAAGATTTCGCATGGGATTTCTTCGGAATAAGTCTTGAGATGACGTTGTGCGTGGACTCGAACATAATTGACCAAAATCGAGGCGTCCGAGTCAATTCCTGCGACCGCACAAACCATATTGTCGTTGAGGGTGTAGATTTTCTCCGACGATAAATCCTGTTCCAATAATTTACTGGTGACCTTCTTTTCTGCTGCTAATACGATGCCATCTTTGGCTAAGATTCCAATTGCAGTACCAGCGTGGGAGATTGCCTCGAGAGCATATTCAACCTGGAAACGAAGAGCATTAGAATGGAAATTTAAATCCACAAACATCCAATAAACATACCTGATACAGCCGACCCTCGGGGGAAAAGATTGTTGTTCTAGAATCGTATCTTCTACTGCCCATTTTTGTATTTGTGTTGAGTTAGTGAGCAGACCTTTTGCCACACTTTGTGTTTGGTGTGGTTGGGAGGTTGATCCACCGCAGTACAAAGTGTCAAAGTTGACCGATTGATGTTATGACGATTTTCCACCACAATTCCACAAGACAGAAAAAATGGTAGTAAAAAAGGATAGACCCAAATTGAAGGTTCCATTGGACGATGAGTGGGTATTGGTATTCTGTAAATCTGGTCGACGGTTCTATCACAATGTAGAGACAAAGCGGTCCGTGTGGTTCCCTCCAGATCAAGTTGACAGTGATGCGATTGATAAAGATACAATGTTGCGATTAATTGCACATGCTCGAGGATTAGGCGCTAAGCAGCAGAAGCAGAATGCGTTAGAGCAACAGGAGAATATAGAGGAGGAGGAGGAGGTTTCAGAGCTGCCAGAGGCTGTACCAGAGGTTCCGGAAGTTACAGCTGGAAATATGCATGGAAGAGAGATTATTATTGAGGACGAAGGGTCCGAGTCACAGCCGGAGTCGGATCATGATGATCAAGAATCTTCTTCAGATGGAGAAGAGAATTTCCCTATGGAAGACCTAGAAAGCGAAGAAGAATTGTCAGCCGAGGAAAAGGAGGCTCAGTTCCACGAGCTTCTGGATTCCGTTGCGGATATCAACCCATATGCTCCATGGAGCGCGGTGATGGATAAAGTTGTCAATGATGACAGGTACGATGTATATGATTCTGGCAAACAGAGGCAAGAGGCCTACGATAATTGGGCGAAGAAGAAGATTGCAGAGAAAAAGACTCAACATGATGATAAGAATACGACCCACAAAACGCCAGAAGCAGAATTTTTAGCATTTGTAAAAGCCCATTTCTCGTCCAAGCTGTTCTACTTGGAGTTCAAAAGAAAGCACCGGAAGGATGCGGTATTTAAAAACTCGCTTTCGGATAAACAGCGTGAAAACTTGTATCGGCAGCTGGTCAATTGGAATAAAAAGCCGGTGGACCAACGAAAACAGGCATACAACGAATTAATGGATTCAGGAAAGTCCAATCTTGAGTCGGATCCTAGGTTTTATTTATCTATCTAATTTTGCTTTTTTTATTTTTTTAACTTCACTTCTCCTTTCCAAGAATTTTATACTTCTCTTGTCGTGTTTTCCACCACAAATCGCGCTCCTTTTCAAGATAGGTAAAACCGTCATCTTCCTCACCTTCCTCTGGCTCCTCCTCGTCAACTTGGTCCAGTCGAACGAAGAACTCCTTGCCACGGGTTAGCGGGTTGTCTTCAACCCCAATCTTATATCTACCATTGAGTACAAGATCTTTGGCAACCAGCTCTCTGGTTCTTCCAAGACTCTCAATTGCCGAAACACGGTCAGCTGTCTCGTCCACAAGTTCGTCAAACCCTTCAACAGCTGCAATCTCATGGAAGGCTTGCATCATCGGCACAGAATCCGCCTTTACAAGGGAGTTAGAATCAATCGTAAATATGTTGAGGTTGTCATAGTGTTGGATATAGTCAGGACGAGTCATGATCTGACGGGCTCTCCATAATGGGATCTTTGGCAGATGATGGTCCTCTTGAGTCAATTCCTCTGGACCCTTACCGGCAAGTCGTTGGTTTCGATCAATCTTGACCATCTCTCTCATCAAAAACATTGCAGATGTAGAAAATTTACCACTCTCCATAACATCATCGTCCATTTCTTCACCCAACAATCCGCACTGATTCAAGAACCACGTCTTTTCTTTATCAATAAGAGTGTGACATGCCTCAATCATATCTGGTTTGGACGTCACAGCAGCAATGTGTTGTGGTCGTCCACCAATCAGGTTGTAAATTTCATTAGCCTGGCCAGAGGTTATGGCCTCACCATTATACTTTCTTCTAGCCCGCATAAGAGCCTGGATGGACTGCTGTCTGTTCAAATCATTGATGGTCAGCACGTCCAATCTCGTACCCAATCGCTTTAGCCGCTCATACAACCAATAATCGTCCGAATTGAAAATGATGTTCACTAAACGAGATCCTGATAATGACTCAGCTTTTTGTTGCAGAAGTTCAACCAAATGTTGACCTTCTTCATCATCCCGGATCAGGTGCGCGTTGTTGATGATAAAGACCAATGGCTCCCCAGTTTTCTTGACGTGTCTGACTGCTACCTCCTCCAGCTTATTGAACGCTCTTTCAATGTCCAACAGGGCAGTGGTATCTCTTGGGCCCCGAATGGAAAACAGAGCACCCAAATAGTCTTCGTGGAAGGCAAAGTTCAATGCATGTCCTAGTCTAATTCTAAAGATTTCCGGATCAGCATGTGCTTCCATCATGGTACAATTCTTGCCATGCACTTTGCGCATAGACTCTAAAATCATAGACGTCTTTCCTGTACCTTTTTCACCAATCAATAGATAATATCTTCCGGTGATGCTTCCGGCAATGATGTTATCCAATAGATTTTGATGATGACGAACAACCCACCCGTCATCTTCAGAAGTGGCTTTACTCTGCATAGTCAATTGAAAAGCAGGATCGTCATCAGTAAATGCCTTTTCCATCTTATTCATGGCGTGGTAGTTGTATCCTTCATGATAAGAAAGCCCCGCCAATCCTAACATGGCAATAGAAGCTACCATAATACCAGCAGTTTCCATGGATTTGAGGAAGATGTCGTAAAACTTATTTCTTTCCTTTCCATCCTTGCCATGCTCTTTGTCGTCATCCTCTGGTTCATCAAAGGGGAGAGGACTATTCATGCCAGGTGGTAAACCATAGCTAAGCTCCCTACTAGTGTGAAGGGCTCGTACAGCTGGCGTCCTAATTTTCGTTCCTCGGAGAACAAAGCCCATCCGAGGAGCAACGCCAAAAGATCTCAATTTAAGCATCACGACCCTTGGTGATGATTACTGATTTAAGAAAGGAATGAATATCAGTTGGTGGTAGTAAATTTTTGGTAGGTGTTTCATTCACCGCCTCAATCCACGCCTCGAGTTGTGTGTGTCCCCTGAAACATACAGCAGCAGCCGCACAATGAAACTTCATCGAGATAATAATAAAACCGACCGTTTCTCTCTCTTTCTCTTTCTTTTTTTGTTTGTTTGAAGCAAATATTAGTATATACAATAAAAACCGATTAAAGATATCTACAATTTAACACCAGTGTGAATAGCAGCGACACCAAAGGTCAGGTTCTCGTAGCCCTCTCCAGCAAGAGTGAAACCAGCCTTTTGAATCATGCCGGCAAATTCTTCCTGGCTAGGGAATCTGGCGATACTCTCAACCAAATAT
Organism: Blastobotrys serpentis; assembly: GCA_003705695.2. Classification (NCBI taxonomy): domain Eukaryota; kingdom Fungi; phylum Ascomycota; class Dipodascomycetes; order Dipodascales; family Trichomonascaceae; genus Blastobotrys; species Blastobotrys serpentis. The sequence continues at coordinate 47,268 of PPJG02000054.1, forward strand.
TGATAAGAATCTCTATCACCAATCAGGATTTGTCCCATCAGCGGGATTAAGTTGAAGGAGTAAGCCTGATAAACTTGGTCGAGCATTGCATTGTCGACTTTGCTGAATTCTAAACAGGCAAACACTCCACCAGGTTTCAAAACACGGTATGCAGTATCTAAGGCCGCTTGGATGTTTGTAAAGTTACGAATACCAAAGGCAACAGTATACAGATCTTGAGATTCATCTGGAATCGCATCTAAGTATTCTGCGTTTTGAACTTTAAAGGTGATTCGTTCTGGGTCCACAGCTTCATAGGCGGTTTGCTCGATCGATCTCTTTTCACCTTCTGCCAACATCTCTGGATTGATATCGACAATGTTCATCTTACTCTCATAATCTCCATGCATCTTGGCAGCATGGTCCATAATTCTGAACGCGATGTCACCGGTACCTCCAGCTACATCAACAAATGATAACGGCTGACCACCTGGTCTGCGGCCCGGATCTAGTTTTCTAACAAAGTGATCCTTCCATAAACGGTGGATCCCCATAGACATTGCATCGTTCATATAATCATAATTTGCTGCCACATTTGAAAAGACATCCTTGACCAGTCCTTCCTTGTCTTCCTTTGCAACGGTTCGGAATCCAAAATGTGTGGTTGAGTCCTTTTTCTCATTTGAAGCAACAGAACAACTACTGAATTGTCTGCAGAACAATCCCCTATTTAAGCGGACGATATTTCTCAAATTGGACATTTTTGCAAAGTTTTGGTCAACTTTCTTCCTCGGATGTGAAATTTCATCTGGGTTGGGAGTGTCGGCTCGCCGCTTGACTTATGGGGGACTTTTTCCTTAACCTCCAGGATAGCTAATAAAATATTTCAAAAATTCATTATTAATTTATTAAATAATTACTGAAAGTTCTTGTTCTCAAGAGCGATGCTCCTGGTCATGTTATTGACTTTATAAATACCAACCAATTGTCTTGCAAGTTCAAACATGTTGTTTCTCAACGAAATAACAATGAACTGGCCGTTCTTAGTACGCTCGTTAATATAAGTTGCAACGATCGAAACGTTTCGGAAATCCAGAGCTGCATCAATTTCATCCATAACGTATAATGGCGTAGGTTTATAATGATGTAATGCAAACACAAGTGCTAACGAACTGAGTGTCTTTTCACCACCCGAGAGGTTGGAAATGTTTCTCCAACTCTTCTTCGGCGGCATGACACTGAAGATAATGCCCTCGGAAAATGGATCCAGAGAGTCGACCAATTCCAACTCTGCATTTCCACCCATAGTAATCATTTGATACATTTCCTTTAGTTTCAAGGAGATGGCATTGAACCCAGTCATAAATTCATCCAATCGTCTTTGGCGGAGGTCGTCACATTGCTTCTTTACTTGATCCCTGGCCCCAACTGCTTCGTTCAAAACTGACTTTCTTGATTCATATTCTTCTACTCTTCGTTTGTAGTCCTTCAATACTTGCATGTCAATCTTAGCATTCTCATTAAGTTCCTCTAATTCAGCGACTTGTTGCTTGAGCTCATCTTTATTCATCTCAGATAATTCATCGGCCGAGTACTCAAACAAATGCATTTCTTCCTCCTGTCCATCTGGATTATCTTCATCCATACGTTCGGGCTCGCTTCTATCATCATCATCATCATCGTCGTCATCATCGTCGTCTTCTTTTTCAGCGGTCGGCTTTGGAGGAAGAGCTTCTTGCTTATTATTATTATTACCACGCAATGATTTCAACTCAGAGATGTCATGCAAAGATAACCCTTGGAGCTGTTCTTGCCATTTGGCCATTGAATGCGTGTTTTCTTTGAGCGTCTTTTGATGTTGTTCAATAGTATTCTTAATTTCAATCTCAATGGATCGGATCGAATCAATTTGCTTTTGCTTCTCATCCAGTTCGCTCTTCAATTCGTCAAGTGCTTCCTGCTTTTCCTCCACAATATCGTTTGCAGATTCAACCTCAGTTTCTAATTGTTGCACTAAATGGATCATTTCGTTTAGTGTCGACCCAAGTTGCTCATTCTCCTGCTCTGATTCGATAATTTCCTTCTGTGCAGCATCAATGATACGGGTTTGTTTCTTTATTTCGTTTTCTGCCTTGGTCTTATCCAAAACACCTTTTGACAACCTTGAGTTGCACAGTTCCATTTGCTCTTTAATACTATCGACTTTGGATTTTTGCATTCTCAGGTTCACACCACCGGCTTCCATGATCTTCTCTTGCAAATCAGCAATTTGTTGTTCCAAGTCTTTGGTTTGTGATTTTAATTCATCCAATTCCTTTTGTTTTTTGGTAACAACTTTTTCAGCTTCTGCAAGCTCTTTCTCAATCTTGGCAGCTTCTGATGCGCCGTTCTCCCCCTCTTCAACAAGCTCTTTATGCTGTTTTTGGAATTCTTGGAGAGATTTGGTAAGCGTCTGTATTTCTAGCTCAGTTTTGGAAATATCCAATTCGACCTGTGGCTTGCGTTGTTGGAGGTCCTTGAGGGCATTTTCCATTTCTGAATACTTGTTTTCGGCGAGGCCCACCCTCTCTTCGTATGCACCAACTTCTTCCTCCATTTGCTGGATGAGGTCTTCAGAAACACTTTCTTCAATCTTGTCTTTCATGGCACCAGATTTTTTGGTATTGCCACCACCACTCATAGTACCAGAAGTATCAATCAGCATGCCGTCCAGAGTGACAACTCGGAACCTTCTTTGACCTGATCCGTAAGCAATTCGTCTTGCTTGTTCTGCATCTTGTGCAACCAAGGTATTGGTCATGATGCTATAAAATGCAGGAGCAAACTTGGGTTCGCGTGGAGTGACCAAATCAAATAATCTAGGCACATTTTCCGGTGTTTGAATCTTACTCAGATCGCGCTTGGGCAGTCTGTTCAGTAGAATGAAGTTGGCTCGACCGAGGCTATTCTTTCTCAAATATTCAACACACTGTTGGCCAGTTTCCACAGTGTCCACCACAATGTTATCCAAGGCTGGGCATGCTGTTGATATGGCGACATCGTATTTTTGATCAATTGTACCTAGACCTCCAAGTCTTCCATGAAACCCTTCAATTCTGCCGGAATTGCTTAACTTGACAAGCCCTCGAAGAACTTTATTTTGTGACTTTGCAGAACTGGCCGATTCTCTAGAGGATGCAAGATGTTGCTGCATTGCGGATAGTTTCTTTTTCATTTTTTCTAACTTTTCATTTGCAGCTCCACATTCAGTAGTACCGAGCTCGATTTGTGAGTTCACCTTTTCTTGCTCCTCTTTCAAACCTTCCAACTCTCGCTCCTTACGACGACCCTGGTTTTTAATAGACTCCATTTTCTCTTTGGATTCGTCTAAAGCTGCCTGAGCTGAGGCGGCTTTTTCCTTCAGAATATCAACCTGACTTTGAGAAACTGCAATTTCTGATTCTTTGGCTGATATTTTCGTTCTCCAAGGTTCTAATTCTCTTTGGATCTTTTCGATTTGATCAGTGAAAACTTGGGTCTTGTCTTTAAGGTCATTTTGAATAGATTCCAGCTGTGCAGATTCCTTTTTTAATGATACTTGCAAGTTGTCAAGCTGGGTATTCAACCGGTCGGTTTCTTCTTGATAATTATCTAAGGTCGATTGAGATTCAACCTGGGTATGCTGTGCAGATTCAATAGATTTTTCCAATTTCTTACGTTTAGAATCCAAGTGTTTTTTCTTTTCTTCAACCTTGACCTTCTCAATCTCATACTTTGATAGCTTCTTGGACATTTCCTGAACCTTTTTCTTCATTCCCTCCAGCTCTTTTTGACGAGTTTTATAGTCTTCACTAAGTTGGTCCACCTGCTCTTTGTTTGTAGAGGTCTTTTCCAGTTCTTGTTGGAGTTTAGCCTGCTCCTGTTCAATAACTTTAGTACTCAGCTGAATGCGACTGTCACAAATATAGATATAGAGCTGTAGCAGAGCTGATTTCTTCATTGTTAATTCGTTTTCAATTTCCAAATGACGGATAATTTCGTTTTTCGTCCCCTCCAAGTTGTTTAATTCCTTTTCGACAATTTGAAGACGATTGGACTTTTCCGCACAGTCATCGTTTAAAGTTTCAACTTGATTCTGAGCTTCCTCAATGGCCTTTTTATAGTCCGAGGTTCCGATGATATCTTCAAGGTACTCCAACAACCCATCGTCACTGTCATTCTCTGCTTTGGCCTTCATTTGGGAAATACTTTCAACCTCACCCTGTAAGATGAGGAATCTCTTATGATCCAGATCAATTCCTCGGTCCTTCAGTAATGTAGTGACTTCGGTGAAATTACTATCTCGGTCGTTAATGGAATATTTAGAGCTGTTGTTCTTAAAGGCCTTTCGAGCAACGACCAATTTTGTTCCTTCTACAGGCTCTGTTCTACCGTCTGGATAATCAACCACATCTTGAAAGTGGACTTCCACACAGCAGCTTGTGAGGTTTGGTTGGGCTGAAGAAGAGTGGATCAATGAGGCAATCTTTCCATGCCTCATTTTGCTAGCTCTAAAGCCGAAGACAAATAATAGAGAATCGATGACATTTGATTTTCCCGACCCATTTGGTCCGACAATTGCTGAGAATGACTATAAGCTGAATTAGCACACAATTTTCTAAACAAACAAAAAAGAACAAAAATGTCCGCAGCGCCAATCACTTACACTATGGAATGGACCAATCTCTTGTCGACCGGCATATGATTTGAAATTCTGCAGTACCAATTTGGAGATCACCAATCGCTGCTTTGGTGTTTGCGGAGGTTCATTAACAATAGTTTTTCGGGATAATGGTGACGATATAGTGGGTATCATATTAGGTTGTTTATCCAAACTGACCTTTTGCATGGTATCTGTAATGCCTGATATTGATGTATTGCCAATATTTTCATTCTTGGTGATATCAGCCAATGGGCCATGGTTCTTTAGAGGTGTCACAGGCTCCAAGTGTGCTACTTGAATACCTCCCTGAGGATTGATGTTTTCTTCGCCTTGATTCTCATCTTCATCATCATCTGGGACTACTTTCTTTGGTACATGACTTCTTCGACGAGGCGGTTGCGAGGTAATCAATGAAACATCATCTTCCTCGTCATCATCGACATACGATGATGCCACCGAAAGACGACTGGTTCGACGTGACATGGGGTATTAATTCTTGGTTCTGGAATAGTTAGTAAGTTCTCGAATTCCGGAAGAGCTTTCTCAAATGTTTTGTTTTGATTCTTTGCGCGCGTCCATCTGCGCGCGTCGTTGATGTCTCAAATCAGGGGCCCCACGAACCCATAAATAAGAGCACAAAATAAACTTGAGCTTTAGCAATTTTGGATGTTGATGGGGAAATCTCTTTTAGAATGAATCAATGAAGTCCATTTTTGATTTGTTCTGTTGTATATAAGTTTTTTGCTCGATAATTTTCAAATATATGCCTTTTGAATCATGGGCTGTAGAAACAAACATCTAAGGGTTTATATAATAAATGAGACTATACTTTGATATCACTGCAGGTTGAGCTCGGTTTTTTTTTTGCCTCGTACATTTAGATAAATACTTGATGATACGTTCGGGTGAAAAATGCAGAAATTGAATTGAAGAACGCATCCTGGACGATTGCTGTTGAATATAAGAATATAGGAATATATTTGGCACCAAACACAGATTAGTATACAGGATTTACAGACTACCTTCTTTACATTCTATATAGCGCTTTAATGCTTTACGTATTTCCTCTTTATCCAGTTACAATATATCAATACGCACAGCACAGATAGCTTACTGCAAACGACCTTGTTCGTGGTAAATTAACCCGTGAAGATGGCACCTTGCCATTATCGTCAGAAGTCCTTGCTGGTGCTACTGCTGGTGCATGTCAAGTCGTTTTCACAAACCCATTAGAAATCTTCTAGCTGCTACAGTAGATAGACCAACTCATTCTCGAGCTTAATAAGAATGCACTTTCATCTCCAAAACAATGATTTCTTTTGAAGTTACAGAAGTAGTAATAATTCTATCCAAATTGCTGTAAGCCAGTTTTCATATCACAAATGACTTTTCAAACGCACGTCCAATTAAAATTTAAACTCCAAGAACCAACTATAATTGTAGATAGTTGCAAAGATCAGAGTACGTCATACCATGTGTGTCTAAATACAACCATCTAATGGATATTTGAGAACATTCGATATAACTAACTGGATGAATGGCAAGATTGTTATTTCAAAGTCTAAACCGAAACCCAACCAGTTGGAAAGCACAAAATATCTATTGAAAACATTTGCTGAAATTTATACAACTATAATCGCTACACCGAATGCTGAAATTCTCTATTAATACTGTCGGCTATATATATATACATTGGGTTGAAATTGTTTTGTGAGGTGAAAATTCCAGTTTTAGTTTGCAACATCCCGACAACCAGCCCGAGCCACCGACATCAATGCCAGTTTTAGTTCTTGATAACGGGGCATACGAAATCAAGGCAGGATATGCCAGCGAAGAACCCACTCTAGTCCGTACATCCAATTCCATAGCCCGTTCGTCAGATCGGCGGACGTACATCGGAAATCAAGTTCAATCGTGCAAAGATTATCATGGGCTAGTATACAGAAGACCCCATGAAAAAGGACAACTCGTCAGCTGGGAATGCCAAAAGGCCATTTGGGATCATATATTTTTCGGTAAGGATACACCATTGGACCGACCAGGAATAGTGGATCCTTCTGATACCTCGCTCATCTTGACAGAGATGCCATATTCGCTGCCGGCGTTGTCATCGCACATGGATCAGATTGTATTTGAAGAATATGGATTCGACTCATATTACCGGTGCACTGCAGGCTCTCTAGTTCCCTGGAATGATATAAACAAGGATCTGTTCCACGATAAAAGCGCAAGAAATCAACCCGTCGCAGAATGCGCCTTAGTAATTGACAGTGGGTTCTCAGCTACGCACGTAATGCCAGTGATGATGGGGGAGGTTTATTTCCCTGCTGTAAAGAGAATTTCAGTCGGTGGAAAGCTTTTAACAAATTACTTAAAGGAAACCGTATCCTTCAGATATTATAATATGATGGAAGATACTTATTTGATGAATCTGATCAAGGAAGCAACTTGCTTTGTGTCATCTAACTTCGCAATGGACTTGGAGGCCTGCCATGCCAATAAAAAGAAATACCTGGCAAAATATTTATTACCGGACTTTAAAACTACGAAAACTGGATATCTGCTGTCACCGGATGATCCTAATATTGGCCAGATGAAGGACTCGCAGATCTTATCGTTGGCCAATGAACGATTTACAATCCCAGAATTACTCTTCAATCCTAGTGACATTGGGTTGGATCAAGCCGGTGTTGCTGAAACTGTAATTAACAGTATCAACTCTATGCCCAGTGGGGTTCGATCCATGCTACTAGCTAACATAGTGCTGGTCGGAGGATGTGCCAAACTGCCCGGATATAAAGAACGATTGTCAACAGAGCTCCGATCATTGGCTCCACAGGATTCTTACTTGCGTGTAGCGGCACCAGAAGAGCCTGACACTTATGCGTGGAGAGGAGGGTGCGAACTGGGCACACAGAAGGAAATGCTTGAAAAGGCACATGTGACAAAGAAGGATTACATGGAACACGGAGTTAATATTTGTCTTTCAACATTTGGAATTAAAGTACAGGAAACACTGGATAAGGAGTAATAAATATTTAAATTAGCCATGCAATTGCACCGACACCGAAGCACACAATCGAAAAAAAGATTGAGAATACTATAGTCTGGTGCCACCAAGATGGCAGTTGTCTGGATAAGAATAGACACATACCCAGAATTCCGACTGCCAATGCAAATAAAAATCCAGAGAGTATGAAGATGTATGTACCCATGCTAATCTCAGAAATGTCTTCTCCTGCTACAACCCCAAGCAGCACAAAAGTCATTAATGATGATAAAAAGAAGCAAATAGAATACAAGAATGTTAAGACAGCATCACGCCTTTTTGCAAAACTAGTAGACATGTAAAAAATTTCCTCATCGGGGAAAGTGTCGTAGCCCGCTTTGCTATGAAAATTCATCAAGCGGTCCTGCTCGTTGTAGCCCTCAGACTCGCCATCTTCGTAATCATCATCTTCGTCGTCGTCATCATCATCATCGTCATCAATTACAAGTTCATTGACAATACTGTCGGCGTCCCCATGGTCATTTAATAATCGCACATAATGTTTCTTTTTATGTTTTCGAGGCTCAAACCCTAAACGGCCCTTTATATTTGTCAATCCCTTGATGAACTTATCCGACATTTTGACGATGCAATCAACCTGGTCCTTGGAGAACAGGCCATCCTCGAAGTCATCAGTGACCGTGAAAATGCCCTGTTCATTATCCCCGTCCTCAGGGTCGTCAAACTCGTTCCAGTAACGAATTGAAGGCCGTTTGTAATTGGAACTTTTAGGGGATATTGATGAAGATTGAGAATCAGATACATTGTTCTCCTCAAGTGCTGGTGGAATGAGATTGTCGGTATCGTTCAAGAGGATAGTATTCTCACCTCCAGCTGGTATTTTGACAGCTGAGGAGGATTCTAGGTCTGGCTTGCTCCTTCTGACTCGAAGTTTTGGCATGTCCTGAGGAGAACGCCTGATATCCACATTATTTGTGATAAGTGTCATCCATGAAGGGGGAGCTTGCAGCGCATCCGGATGGAAAACAGCTACAGCATGAGAAAATAGGCTAAATTGTTGCATTGGCTTGACCAGATGGGATGACACTTCCAACTTTTTGACCCATTCAGGCTTGGTCATGCCCTTCCACCTCACTTCGAGGACAGCATGAGGGAAAGTTTGAACGTCGTCATTGTGGGTGAATTTGACGTTATTGTCTAAGGCAGTCCAAACAAATGGCGAGTCTAGGTTGGAAACTGAACCTGCGGAACTGCCAAACGGCTGTTCAGTGGGGTAAAATCTGGTTCTTTGGGTTTTGACCTCTGCAACTGGCTTGGCTTGACGTTGTTGAATCCAGCCCAAACATCGCTTGGCGCTATTACTAATGTTAGTGTTGTCGATTTTCAAATCCTTTCTATCATGCAAGATTTTCTGCTCCTGGGGTTCTGTGAGTTTCATGGATGAGAAGTGTCTCAAACCTCCGGTAGGGGTGCAGAGGACCTTGTTATTAGCATCCTCATCCTCCACCCATCTGACCTGGCCAGGGTCGGCCTCAGATTGGACGGAATGGAGGGTTTTATCATCTAGATAAACGACTGACGAATGGGTATCTTCGGGGCCATACAGCCGTAGGTTTTGTAACAACAAGACTTTGAGTTCAAAAATATTATCAGCGTGAACCCAGAAAACCGATTTATTGGTCACACTGGTGACCATTTCACAGTCGAATTTGCAAAGCGATTGTTTTGGTAAGTCCACAGTATCTTTAGAATTGGATCGCAACTTTGTGCTGAAGTCGGCGTCTCTCAAAGTGTCATACAACAAGGACAATTCGACAAACTTGTGGGAAAGATCCACATTAACAAACGACTCTGGACCCTCTAATGTTGGCAGGACCCTGATGAAAAGTTCATCTGAATTTGACCATTTCTTGTACTTTTTCATTAATTTCCGAAACCCCGTTCTCTGGGCGCCAATAAATCTCGATAACGATCTGAGATCAGTAGTGATTTTGACAACCTCACTATGCAACCGGTATATTTTCTGGTCGCTTTTTCTGGATTGATGTTGATGTTGTTCCTCGCAAATCAAATCTACTAATTTTTCACAATCATCAATGCGTCTATCTATTTCTCCTGATTTTGCCTTGACAAATAACGTCACCTGGAAGAGTTAATACTAAGACTATGTACACATGGAAATGCAAAGATGCTATTGTTTTTTTTTTTTTTTTTTTCTTGTCAACTTACAGATTCATATTCATTAACAAATGTATCGACCAAAGTGTCGATTATGTCCGAAGGAGCTTGCGGTTGGGTTGCCTTTTTGATGAGTCCTTTAATCTCATTATAGTCGATATTATATGATTTCCACTGAGGCGCAGACCGTCGTTGTAGCTCTGTACCATATTTCATCTTATCCAACACTGGTGGCAATGGTGAAAAAGTGTTGATAAAAAACTGGAATAACGATGTCCGGCCACTTGTTTTTGTCGGACAAACCTAACACGGCAAAACAAGGCGTCTGAATGGCAAATGCATATCGGAGACGTGCCCGATGGAGACACATGATCGATGCGCGCAACAAAAAACTTTTTGAAACAATCTCTTAGTTGATCTGATCCAACTTGCGTTTTCCAGATTCCGTGCAATATGATCTCTTGACAAATTGATGACAGCATTTATAGCCCCATTTGTGGTCTTTCCAGTAGGAACCGAAAATGGACGAATGGTTACCGGGGAATACGTCTTCTTGATAGCGCGCACCCTTGGTTGTCTCAGGTTGTGCATCTTTGGGAACGGCAGCATAATTTTCAGTGATATGCGAATTACTCAATTCTTCAGGCTTGGCATATGAAGTTTGGTCCCCATATTCCTCTAATAGATCGTTCTTCAGTTGGGAGGTTTTGACTTCCTTTTCTTGCTGTAATTGTTTCAATTTGAGCATTCCTGCAGTCGGACCGGCTTGAAGGTGGATCTCTTCACCTTGATCGGCTCTTTCTTGGGCCAATTTACGTAGATTTTCATATTCTTTGGCCTGTCCTGAAAGGTTCCGCTGGAAGTGGCCCCTCTCATCCACGTCGCCCTCGCCCTCCCGTCTCATTGTACGAGTCTTTGGGTTATATGTAGCCTCTGAATCTTTGAGATATTCGGCCCGGTCATCCAGGCTTCGAACTGTTGTCTTTCTGATCTCTTCCTTCTCTTCATCACTATCATCGTCAGCAGTCTTGGTATTGTCATTCTCTTGATCCTCATGCTGTTCCAGCACTTTCCTGTATTCTTCGGGATCATATCCATTCCACCTATCCCTCTTGCTGTCCCAGGTTGTGGCAATCTCTTTGACCTCCTCATCAGGCTTGATGTCCTTTCCTGAATATTTAGCGCCAATTTTTCTAGGTCTTTCTAAACAATCAGCCGCCTTATGCGTCATGGCGCCACAATTCGTACAAGCACCCTTTCGATATTTCGTGGCGGCCTTTTGTGGCTTCTTTCCTCTATCATACCATTCGGGCTCCACCTTTTTCCCCGTGGCCCGTTGATGTTGAAGATAATCCCCATCGCCGTCCTTGTCCAGATACCAGGGGGACTCTGCTATATACTTTGGCAAATACGGGTTCTTTTCTGCCATTATATCCAACTATAATTAACAAAAACTATGTAGTGAGCCGGCGTCTAATTGAAAAAAAAAAAAAAAAAGTATGTGGTGTGGTGGAGTTGCAGTTGGGAAGTTGGTACAACTGGCTGGCTGCAGTCAGTAGGTTTTTATATATTAATATATAGCACTTTATACGGTAATCAAGTGTCTAATAGGAATATGAATCTAAAATTCGCTTTGTTAATACATTTCAAGGACATTAGTCTGTGATAATCTCCACTTACAAGCTTAACGATGTAGCCAATAGCTCCCATGACCACGAAACCAACGCCAACTGCTCTGAAAACTTTCATGAATTCTTCCCCGACGTTAGAAAAAATAACCTCCTCAAAAGCCCTTTTTTGTTCTACTCACCCTTCTTGTCTGGTTTGGTACACTTGTTGATAAAAGTGGTACCTTCCTTGATGAATTCAACTGGAATTTCTGTAATCTTTTCAACCCCGTCAGCCATAGTGATTCTATAGTGTGATTTATTGGGTTTGTCCTCGCATTTTAGACGTGGCATTGAGTTTCCTCCCAACCGAACAGAGTAGTTAAACCCTAACCCACGTGCGGCTTTGATTTTATAATTTCAAAAAGGTGTGGTTTGTTTTGATTGAAATGTCACAGCAGCAATTTAGAGCAGATTACAGGGGGGATGGAATACACGAGCAATTTTTCCGCTTACGATGGTAAGGCAGCAATTCTGGTGCGCCATTTGGATTGGTGGGTGAATGAAGAGGATGTACGAAGCTGGGCCGGCGGTTCGCGGGTGAGCCGTGTTATATTTGACGAAGACAAACGCAATTGTCTTTCGAAAGGCACTGTGTACGTTGAAATGGACGAAATTAAATTCGCGAGAAGATTAAAACAGACTATAGAGGATCTGGAATTACAAAATTGCAAAGGAATTGACATAACAGTGAGACTGATCTGGCCATCTGATAAGCCATTCGTCCCAAACAAAAAGAATCGTCCCATGGAAATTAAACTCTAATTGGCCTCGCAGAGCTACCTTTTTTGCTTCTTTTCGGAGAAAAAAGAAGCCGCCGGAGGCAATTGACATTACTATATTTGATACAACATATTAACTGAACCCAGTCCATTCATCCTCCTCATCACTGTCGTCGTCGTCGTCTTCATCTTCTTCAATTGCTCCCCAGAGCTTCAATCTGGAGTCCTCTAGTACATTTTGTCGAGCGTTCTCACGGATTAGCTTGTGTTTTGAATTTTGGGCAATTTCATAAACAGGCTCTAACAGAGTCTTGATTGGGAACGACTCGCAATCAATTGTATCTTCTTCGCCATCCAAATCTTCGCCGAACACCTTTTCCATCTCGTCTATATAGATGTCGAACATATGCAATCGCAGAGCATTTGGTACCTTCTTGTCATCCACGTTCAAAGGAACCTTTCGCATTAAATCATTATATTGGCTGAGCCATTTTTCATCCCAGTTTTCCTTCTGTAGTCGTCTCAATGCAGCAGCAACATATCGACGAATTAATAAATAGAACTTGTCAACTCTGTGTTTATCTATTCCGTCCCATTCTCTGGCCATAATTGTCCAGAATGCGGCCAAAAAGCCGAAAAAATTCTTCTCGTTGACGACAATCAGCAAATTGGCCAGATCATCAGCCAGTCGTTGTTGCGTTCGTGGACGGTCGCTGAACCACATGGAATAGAATAACCCTCGCCACAGCTTTTGCAATTCCAGCTCATCAAACCGTCTCTGAACCTGTAAAAATTTGGTCAATGATTCCAACGCACCGTCTCGTGTTGGTCTATCTGTAGACTTGTTAGTAAATTTCTATGGATCAAACATGTGTCCAACATACCATTGGCAGCTAGCTTTTTAATAAACGGATACACATCCGCTCCTCCTTTATCTTTAGGCATTCTGTCCGGGTCTATCAACGATCAAATCAAACCAAAAAAAAAAAAAAAAAAAAATTTCAAATTTCGGTTTCCCGACAATCTCAAAAATTCAACCCTAACCCAGGAGACTATTGAGAGTTATATAATAGGTAACATTTGAGTATTAGAAAAAAGAGCCACGAGAGTGATTCAGTACAATCATAATTAATAATGATAATATAATAATAATAACCAGCTGGAAACTTCAGAAGCGTATAACTACAGTCCTTCAAGATCTGATATAGTTCTCGACTTCCCTGAGAGCCATTATATTGATACTACGGTAAATTTGTGTAAACGCACAGTAGAATCCCTTCCAGTTTTAGTACTAATTATACTAGTTTAGTCCGACGATGCCGCCGGGAGGGCTGGGGGGAATGGTGCCGATCTCGGAGGAATTAGGGCAAACGGTCGCGCGAGTCTCAGACATGCATTCTGCCCCACAGACTGCATGAGTTTGGAATGAGATATTATTCATCAACGGCATGCAATAAAATAATAATCAGATGTGCGGCTGGGAGGATTTTGGACCAATTATAGAACAAACAATACTTATTCATTCTAAAATAGAAGTGAACAGGTGTAAAGGAAAGATGGAAATTGAGATTGCCCAAAAAAAAAAATGTATAATATAATTATCTATCATCGGCTTGAAACAGCCTGTTTCTGTCTTGGTACCACTGTCTGAATGAACCGAGTTGGGGCATTGTGGAGACAGCTACGCTTTGGGACGGATTATCCGTTCCACATGAAGAATATGATTATCAATCCCATCATGAGAAGAAGATCACGGAGAAGGGATGAGTTGAGTCACCAACCCGCAGACAAAAAGAAACTTGAAATATCAGGGGGTGGCGAACTAAGGTTCTCGGTAGCAAACACTCAGTTGCTTCGCGGAGGACCAGATAGAGTGGCGCAGGTATTTCGAGTGTATTTAACTGAGAATGGATCATGCACACGAACAGGAATTCTGAAAATCTTTGATGATCGACAAATTACCGAGGAAACGTACTACAAATATTATTCGTGCGATGAGATGGACAAATTGAGTGCGTTTGAGCGAGGGCTCGGTCGGCATTTCTATTTGAAAGAGCTGCAGACGCACCAAACGCTTTGTAGGGCCGAGGGCGTTGAGATGCCCATCATCTATACTACCGGATTGCTGCAAGCGCAGTCGAAGGATGCGTATGCAGGACCGTGTATTCTGATGGAAGACGTAGGGGATGTTTCACCGCGGAGTGAAAGGGATTGTGACCTGGCAAGTGCCACAGTTGAGAAGATCCATGCAGCCCAGATCGGGGCAATGCCGTTTGACGGCACCAACGTCCGGCTCTATGATGGCAAAATCTATGTCTTAGGGTTTGGACAATCGCGCCTCTCGCCGTCCATCCTAGACCGGCAAATTGACCATCTTCATCTTCGATGGGCATTGCAAACTCGTAATAACTAGCTGACTATGGAGTATTATTACAACCATGTTGCTGCAGCAGCAGGGCAGAAGAAGGAAGGGTAAAGAAGATTGAAAAATTCCGGTGCGCGTTACGCGACTGAAAAAAAAAAAAAAAAATTGAGTATAAATAGCGAAATGAAATTTTTTTCTTTCTTCTTTTTTTTTTTTTTTTTTTCTTCACAAATTAATCTGAGTCTGGCCCTAGTTTTGAGGATTTTTGCCTCAAACGATTGGACCAGGCGTTTCGGCCCATCGTGCGGAAGACTGATCAGACGCAACTGGACTGTTGTGGACTGGCCCAGACAAGAAGATCCTTTGGTCGTTCAAGACTGCCTCGGACCATCGTTGTGTCTCCCCTTGCTTTGGCAAGGAGATAGGGACTCCATTGGCTGATGGTGGTTTGACCTCAGGGGATTGTCGGCTGGACCCTCAGTCCGTCAAGGTTGTGTGGATGAAGTCTCGAGCTCTTTCATTACGGGCCCCCGGTCGACGGATTAGAAATTAATCTTGCCATCTTGAGCTCCGTTTTTTGGCGTGAGCTCGGTGGCAAGGGCGTCATATTCCTAAACACTTTGTTTGTCTTCATCAACAATTGTGTAAAACCATGTCGCCCACATATATTTTTGTGGTAATATGTAGTACTAATTGATCAATTGTTTGAAACTTTAGCCTCCGCCCGCTTGCCCTTTGCGCCCCCCCAAAAGGAAGCAAAAAAATAGAAAAAAAAAAAAAAAAAAAAAAAAAAAAAAAACAACAACAGCCCTGCGAATGAATGATACGAATTTTATCGGCGCCCACCGTAATGAACTAAACGAAAGTTTTGGACCCACACTGGGGGATATGGGGAATAAGGAGAAAGATGCAAAAATAATATCCCTCTATCAGCCAGGTTTCATTGGCTGAACGGTTTGTCGTTGTCTTGCTGATCACTGGATTCGCGTCTGCCCCGCCTACTCCATTGGGACTTACGCGGCGCGGGCACAGAAGTAGACAACACACTTCTTGTGATTTTTTCTTTTTTGTCCGTCATCAGCCAGTAACAAACTTCCCAATAATTTCTTTTAGCGCTCGTGATTGTCTACAATGACGCATTTTGTAGCAGTGATCTGCAACCCCACAAGTTTATTTTTTTAAACCGCCGGCGTAAGTTTGAGCACTGTCCGCGAGTCGGTTTCGACTATATAACCCCCGTCATATCCTCCCCCAGAACCCGCTAAAACAACAAGAAAAAAAAATTATATACAGATAATTTACTGTATTTTCCTCAGAGGAGAACTTTTTTTTTTGTGCTAGAGCGAGTGAGTGAGTTGATTATTGGATAATGAACGAAGTCAGATCTGGACCGTCACCTCCTCAACAGCACCAGCACAATCTCCAAAGTGCTGGGGCCAATAGTAATAATAATGGTGGCGGCGGATGCGGTGGTACGCCGGTGAGCTCCGGAGGGTCAGCTGCCATCATGGCGAGATTAGACGCCTATCTTCCAACCCTTAATACGGGGATGATGGATGTCAGGGTGCAGGACGCCATTTTAAAATATCCCATAGTTCGTTCGCTTATCGTACCAGAATGTGACCTCGAAGCCCGTCGTCGCTGCATTTCGTTGATTATAAAAGTGCTCAACGCGGCAACACCGGTGCTTCCGCTCATTCTACAAGAACAAACCCATCTTAACGCCAATTCAAATAGACCACCGATCCCCGTTCTGTCTCTAGACGCCCAGACAAAGGTGATGACGATTATATCGACAATGGCGGAACGAGATCGACTGATCCGATACTGGATGAACCATCATGTCAACAACAAGGGCAGTCGCCCAACCGGCGAGGACGAATTGCCGCCCACGATTGCCCTATACACCAAAATCAAGCAATCCAAGGAAATCCTGTCCGATTTGGCCGATAGAATTCAGGGCGCAATTTGCATTGTCTTTTGGGAGTGTTGGGATGAGATCTACCCGACCTTGGCAGAAATCGTCGGCGGCGATGAAATGGCCCGGGCCGACTCTGGCCGTATTTTCCGACCGTCTGGCGACGCTGCATTATACATCAATCGTCTCAAAGTTGAAAAGAAGCATCGGATGGAACGGGAGAGACGCGAGTCTATGGCTATCTCTGCATCGTCAACGTCACCGCCAATCAGTGCGCCTATGTTCGACAACACTAGCACCGGAGCGACCTCCTTCTGGGATTCGCTCAACCAACACAACAACAATAATAATAACGGCAACAACGCAAATAACAATAACAATCCTTCATCTGAGGATTCTCCTTCATCTCTTATCACAGACACTTCCAACTCATCGTGGAATTTCCATTCAATGGCCCCACCAAGCCAGCAACAGCGAACAAATTCTACTGGGTTGGAACTCATTGATCCCGGTGAACTAGATTATCTAATGGATGAGGTATACAAAAACCCGGCAGGGGATGCCGCAGCACCAATGGATTCGTTCACCAATTTCGATTCCCCGACATCAGGAAATCAATTCCACCTGCAATCTCAATTTAACTTTACTGGCACAAAAGACACCCCCAAACAGCCTCCTCCAGAACAGCAGCCTCATCTTGACATCCGTAAGCGCATCAAGTTAATGGAGGATGGCCATCTGCCTGAAGAGCGCCATGATCCAATGGCAAGCATCATCTGGTGATTTTTATTTATGAGTATTATTAACGATTTATGTACACTATTAATATGACTACGACTAGTAGCTGGGACCATCTTGTCAGACTACCTTTTTTGCTTCTTTTCGGAGAAAAAAGAAGCCGCCGGAGGCACTCTCATCTTAAAAATAATTATTTAATTAATTATAATCTTGCAACGAACTTGTGCGGCTCATGTACATTTGCATCTAATGATACCGGCCCCCGAAGATTCGAACTCTCGGCAACCCCAGAGAAAACTCGATACCCCTAGCGTATATGTGAGACCGGATTTGGGAGGAGGATGAAATTTTCAGATTGAAGACGTCAACTCAGTGAAGCACTCGAGGACCTGAATCCAACATGTACGCATTACGACGACCATTCACACGAGTCGCGGGCAAAAGCTCGTTTTCTCGAAGCATCTTCACAGTTGCAGAGCTAAAAAACCTGGACGTATCTAAGGGAGTACCAGGATTATTAAGTCCTAAGGGTTTGGACGTTGCATGGACACAATATCAAGGCTTTTTAGTGGACAAATTGAACGGTTTGGTTGAATCCAATGCCGAAAACTTGACGCTATTCGAGCTTGTTCGAAACACTGATCATAACCCAGATTTGGCCGAAATCAATTTTTACGCATCCCAAGCCTACAACAACGAGTTTTTCTTTTCATCCCTAAAACCATCAACCAACCCTGATGCAGTTGTTGCCCCACCAACTGAAAGCGAGAAACGACACATCTCCATTAATAACACATTGGAAAACAACCCGCTGCCGGAAGACCATCTTCAGGACGCCGGGTTTGAAATTGACCAAGCCACTCACAAGTCCCCAGAACAGCAGCAACGTGCTGCCTTCAGAGCCGCTATTAATGATTCCTTCGACTCGGATGTGGCCTTCAGGGAACTTCTTATTTCGCGATCTGATGCCATGTTCGGAAACGGCTATCTTTGGTTGGTTCAAAAGGCTCCTATGGGAGCCCATTTGACAGGAGCCTCCGGTGGATTGTTCCTTGTCAACACATACAATGCCTCGACCCCATTTGCCAAGCAGCCATTACAAGAAAGATCTGAAGAAACCGTTCGTGCTAGCTCCTTGGGAGCTCAGGGCAGAGTGGCCGATATTTCCAGACCTCCAGCACTTCGTCCAATATTTAATGTGCACGGCTGGCAGCATGTTTACTTGACCGACTACGGGGTTGCTGGAAAGAGAAAGTATCTTGAAAACCTCTTTGATTGTATTGACTGGTCCGTGCTCGCCAAGCGAGCGGCAGCCTAATTGTTAACGATTTCTTGTAGATATTATAATAGATTAACGTGGCCCCACCGCACTAACCGTCTCCTTTTAACGAGGGCGAACGTTTTTTATGCTTCTTCCTGGAAAGAAAAATGCTGAAAAAGAAAAAACTTATCAAAAAGAAGTTTCTGATGGGACGTCTAAAATTGAATTACAAGTGTGTGTATATATATAGCCATACAGGTTATCACGATAAATAAACAAGAGAGAGAGAGAGAGAGTGTGTGTGTGTGTGTGTGTGTGTGTGTATTGCCGCGACTGGAATTAGGAGTTTCTTCTACGAGAGCCAACCTTAAGAGACTTGACTCTTCGAAGAAGACCGTTCCCAGTAGGAGGGGATGGGGCCTGAGTTTGTGGTGGTTGAGGTTGTTGTTGGGGTTGGTTGTTCCAATTGGCGGAGCCGTCTACTGAGGAAGATCTAGGAATAGGGTCCGAAACATCAAGACGTTCTCTTGGAGGAGGAGGAGGGGCAGGGCCGTTTCCGCCTCGAAGTTTCTGAACCAACGATTTCTTTCTTCCTAAGCCTTGTGCGCCAGCGCTGACGGCGTTTTGGGAAATGGACTGTTTGGAAGCTGGGGCGCCATCAAGGAAAGTGGACGAACCAAGACCCCAAGTTGTGTCACCATGAACGGGGTTTGACTTGATAGCGGGATCAAAGGACCCGTTGTAAGAGGCAGGAGTTCCAGTTCGCTGAGGACGGGGCACTCTGGAGAAGTCAGAATAGGCCTCATCGGCGCCACGACCAAGGATGCGGTCCTCGGTGGCATATTTATCCTTGGTTGGGTCAGGGCCGGACAAGTTGTTGTTTGCACCGTCAAGCGGGAATGCCTTTACTGGGGCCTTGTTTGAGACCTTATTTCTGTTGGGGTTGCAGGCATCAAACGGGCCATCGTGATGAAACGATCCAGGGCCGAAGAAGCCGGTGACATCAAGCTTGTCAATGGTATCGGTGTGGACCTTCTTCTTGGAGGACCGCTTCTTGTCACTCTTATGCTTGCGGGAAGAACGGTGAGGCTTTGCCGAAGGAGGCGGGTTCTCCATTACGGACGAGTCTGAATTGGACCGTCCTGGTCTAGTTGTTGGTTTGGAGGATGCAGGAGGAATTGGAGGAGCACGCTGTTTGGGCACGTTCAACGGCTTTTGCTGTTGTTGTTGTTGTTGTTGCTCGTTGTATCTCAACGAGGAGGATCGAGGTTGTGGCGGCGGCGGAGCTGGTCGACGCGTGCTAACGGTTGCTGCTTCCATATCTTCTATAAACGGGTTGGTGGACTTTCGAATGCTACTGTTGTGGTTATTGTTTGTGGAATATTGTCGTCTAAAAAAAATAAGAAAAACAAAAAAGTTAGCACAGGTCTCCAACTTATATTAAATTAAATTTTGAGGCAAAAGGGGGGGCGATGTAACAAAGTGGCTTTTTCTTTTTCCTTTTTTTATAGTACAAGACACTTATGGGCCCAGCTGATATTCTCTGAAACACTGCCGATTCTCTGCAGTGCGATTTCCCACTGGCCCTGTAGGTCCTTGCCTAATGGGATAGCGAGGAAAAGTAAAAAAGAAAAAAAAAAAAAAAAAAGGCTCACAACCCTAACCCAGTTGGATTCAAAATTTTTGCCAAATTTGCCTTCTTTTCATCCCAAACCGAAAAGTATGGGGGTAGAAAGGAGGGGGGGGGGGGGAAAATAAAGAAAAAAAGAGGGATGGTTACCCTGAAGACACAAACTTACCTTGCAAATGCATTTTCGTTTGGTAGGGACTGGGTGGACGTAGCGAGCTCGTCGTTCTGGAAGAAGCTAAAAGGCCTGGAGGGGTCAGTGGCCGAATTGGCCCTTAAGGGCGGCGACAAAAAATAATCGTCATCTGCAGCATCATCCTCGAAGGGGGAATAAGTAGAGGAAGCCCTGGTCCTAAATGGGTTATTAGATGAAAAAGAGACTGGCTGCGCCTTTGTCATCATTTTTGCTTGGTCGCTGCTGGTGGCGTTTATAGATGTTGTTGTGGGAAGAAAAAGCTGAGAGATCTGGACGGAAGGAAAATATTTATATATATGTGCGTGTAAGGAGACAGAAATGAGAAAGAGTAAGTGAAAAAGAAAAAACAAAAATATTATTTCCCACAGTTAACGATTGCAGGACTTTGCATTGCCTTTTCATCTTTTGACTCGGTCAGCGTCTGTCAAGGGGACACGTCTTCTGATTGGTCTATAGGGAAAATCGTTTCCCAAACCGGACATGCGCCTTTTCCACCCCCTTTTTTCTACTTTTTTCCCTTCTGAACCCCTATAAAAAGTGGCACATTTTCACGCTCATTCTTATTGTTTATTATTTTGACTGAGCCGCCGATATGATTTTAAGGGGTAATGCTAGATCCATGTCGCTTGTAGCTCTGGCGACAAATTTGTGCAAGCCTGCTGAGGTAACAAGTTTACACAGCCATAGTATTAATGTCTTGGGCGTCACACTCACGTCTTGACGATCTTTTCTTCAGGAACGTTTTTTCCTGCTGCGCTCGGTTGCAAACTTCCCAATTCAGTACGGGTTCGGCAGTTGCAACCTTCAACAGTGTTCCTGTTAGTAGAACTGTACATATTTTTCTTTTTGCCCCTTGAGCTGGACATGGGTCTGCACATCGTGCCGCGTTGTGTCAACGGGACGAGACATTTGCAATGAATGAATGGAATTGCATTCCAGCAAAGTCTCACACAATGCGGGTCATAAATCTTAGCGGTTATTAGGAGTGGGTCTGTGGGGTCTTCGCAGAGGTTCATTAGAAGCTCTGGTCATGTGACCGGTTCGGGCAGTGGTTAATATGCCCTGCCGGCGGCGTTCTTTTCTAGAAAAGAACCAAAAGCACTGGGCCTCGCAGAGCAACCTTTTTTGCTTCTTTTCGGAGAAAAAAGAAGCCGCCGGAGGCAATTGTTGTCAGCCGTTAGGAGTGGGTCTGTGGGGTCTTCGCAGAGGTTCATTATAAGCTCTGGTCATGTGACCGGTTCGGACAGTGATTAATATGCCCCTGCGAGAGAAAAGAACCAAAAGCACTGGGCCTCGCAGAGCAACCTTTTTTGCTTCTTTTCGGAGAAAAAAGAAGCCGCCGGAGGCACTCTGCCCTGCGGGAGAAAAGAACCAAAAGCACTGACCTTCGTCCTCACGTGATGGTTGTTCTTAGTAATAAACTTTATTATTCGAACTCTTCTGGCGTCTAATTTTAAATATATAAGGGGATCCAATTCCGCCTATTTTCCTTTTTTGTAGCCACCTATTCCTTTAGGTCCTCTGATGCTCCCCCCTTTTGCTAGCACACTCCAACGCAGTCTTCGGACACCATCCCACAAGTGTCAAACGCAGGGTGGGCATCAGGGGATCTAGAGGGGTTCAATTGCCCTGCCGGCGGCGTTCTTTTCGGAGAAAAAAGAAGCCGCCGGAGGCAATTGTTGTCAGCCGTTCAAGAAGTGTCGGGGGGTTTTGTGAAATATCGGACGCCGGCGTTGCATTGTTAGCACATACCACACATGTTGCGGCAACTGATAGAGAGCATACCTTTTCTGGGCACGGTGGGTTTGGTGTGGATATGGAGCCGACGATGGAGCAAGAGACACAATAATTGGGACGAGCGACTCAACTTTGAACTGACCATCGTCAGCAGTGCGGTGATAATTCAGCTGGTGCTGTGCGAGATCTGTGGATGGTTGTCAAGGTCCACACGATCTTTCCTCTGGGCGACGTCCACCAGGGTCCTTCTCACAGAGCTCGTGTTGATTCTGCCGCTGTTGCAGGTTGCCAAGGGCTGTGGCTGGAGGAAAGTGAGCAAATCGTCGGTCATTGGACTGACCGGGTTCCTGGCCTGTTGGTTCACCGGGTTCTACTTCCTCGGGTCGTCCTTGCCTGTCGACGACGGTTTCTCAGCATTGGCCACTGTTGGGTTTGTAGGCGTGGGAATCATGGGAATTCTAAGTGGATTCAGTACGGTAAGTGCCCCCTACACCGTTTTCTTTGCCCCGGCAAACCGAAAAGTGTCCAGCGGTGAAATTGACAGGCTGGAAGATTCCGTCAAGACCTCACAAGAGCTGATTGAACGAAAAAATCGTGAGCTCGGTCATCTCGGGGGGGAAGATTCCAAGTCCGGCAATCGTTTCATGCGGTTCTTCTCGGGAGCCTCCACCCAAGACGAAATTGAAACGGAGCTATACTCGCTGAGGAAAATGCATTCGTCCCTTATCGGCGACCTGGAATACGCAAAGGCGCTATACAAAGCCCAGCAGACACAAACAAGTCTTCTGGGGAAGGTTCTGCATAATGCTTATATAGGGTTTGCCGTCTATTGCATGTACCGTTTGCTCAACGTGGGTTTATTGCAAAACCCATATCTTGCATCCTCCTCCTCTGCGTCCTCCTCCGACCCCTTGGTGATATCCATTGCGCACATATTCCATGGAATGTTTCCATCGATGCTGGATCTGGACGCCTGGGTAACCCAGATCGGATTCGTGCTTTCGGGTGCCCTCTTCGTCACGTCGCTGTCGTCAGTACTGTCATCCTTCCACACTATTGTAAAGGCCTTTCCATGGCTGGATGCAGCGGAAATTTCGTCCTCGTGGCTCATTGTCGCACACATCATCGGCACATATGTAATCGCAACCTGCCTGATGCTCCGTGCGAGTCTTCCGCATCAAACGTCCTCTGCAATTACGTCTGCCTTAGGAACCCCGGTGAACGTAGATACAGTTCAATCGTGGTTCGATTCAGTTTTTTTGATAGTGGCTCTAATCTCTATGTTCGGCCTCTACATGGCCACTAAATTCCAAGCTGCAAGAGAGTATTTCCTCTACGACGAAGAGTCTCTGTTGGACTCCAAGAACGATTGATGCTCTATCGAACGCGTTCTAAGGAAATTTTATAATTTATTTAAATATGCCACCTTTTCAAAAAATCCACCAGGCTGGCGAATCAAATGCCTCCGGCGGCTTCTTTTTTCTCCGAAAAGAAGCAAAAAAGGTAGTTCCGCTTCGCGGAAAGGGACCGTTAAGATACAAAGACGATTAATAATTTATTTAAATACGATGCTTATCAGTTTTCCAAGCTTGTGGCAAGTCTAATCAAGTTCACCACTCTTTCCCGCTTCTCATCCCTCTCATCCAGACTCATTTCTGCATCTTCTTCGACTCTAGCTTCGGAATTGCGTCTTGTGACGGTGCATAAGCCATCATCCCTAACAGTCAATTCAGTTTCGTTAGGGAAATATGAATTTATAGCATCTTCAACATTGCTACCTTGGGGGAGACCTAAAAACTGGCGCAATTGGTCCATCTTGATAGTGGAAAAGCAATCCACAACTACATAATACAGTCTACGTCGAAAGAGAATCACATTTTCCTCATATAGCACCTGGAGAGGTTTTGATAATTTCGCCTCACGTAGTCCACCATATACGGATTGATAATCCATTCGTTGAATGGCGTCAACTAATTTAATCAGCTCCTTCAACGTTTTATCCCCACACAATAAAGTACTCTCTTCAATCTTCATTGTGATATATCTGGCTTGCCCTTCTTCTTGTTGCAATTGGCATCCTAATAAATAACTTGCCCAATATTCAATCAATGTCTCCACTGGTGCGGTTCCTTCCGTCATTTTCTCGTGAGCCTCGGGCTCCATCCTAACCAGAGCATTTAACAGTTCACCAAAATTCCTCCCTTCACAGAGTTCCTCAATCCGCTTGATGCTAAGCTCTTCCAACATCTCTCACAAATCACAATCTACTGACTCCAAAGACAATGTGGCTCCGCGCATCATACAAATTAATATGAGAACCCTAACCCCGGATTATTGGAAAAATCCTACTTTAGTAAAAACCACCATATTGAGAAAAGATGGGTCCATTTCACCATTTCAATTGGCATATTATAGCTACATAGACCCTTCTTTGGAATCATCGCTTGCTAACGCCAATTCTCCACGAAGTGGAGCTACCTTTTTTGCTTCTTTTCGGAGAAAAAAGAAGCCGCCGGAGGCATACTGCATATCCCACTAACGGTATTCTTTTCAATACGAGAACTAAGGAAACTTTTCGTAGCTCAATCCAACAATTGATGAAAGAACCTATATCCATCAGTCGCTCTTAGAAGTATCTCCGTAAATATATTGACTGGAAATTTCGGGCCGGTGCGGCTTAGTTTTTCTTGTTCGTGTAATGGGCTCGGGGCGAACACGTAGAAAACAAATTCGAGGAAGAGTATACTACTTTCATAGCAACTAGAAGGATGGAGAGTAGCACGTCGACACAGAAGCCCAGCGGGCTTGTTGCCAACGTGCAATTATTGTTGAAGGCAGTAATTTTGATTTCCATTGCAGGAGCGGCGATTTCGTCGCGATTGTTCTCGGTCATTCGGTTTGAGTCCATCATTCACGAATTTGACCCCTGGTTCAATTACCGGGCTTCGAAGTATTTGGTGAACAACGGATTTTACAAATTTCTCAACTGGTTTGATGACAGAACCTGGTATCCATTGGGAAGAGTTACCGGTGGTACCTTGTATCCTGGATTGATGGTTACCTCTGGAGCCATTCACACCGTTCTCCGGTGGTTGGCCTTGCCAGTTGACATTAGAAATATCTGTGTGCTCTTGGCACCAGCATTCTCCGGGTTGACTGCTTATGCGACCTACTTGTTCACCAAGGAAATGAAGGATGAAACTGCTGGTTTGCTCTCGGCAGTGTTCATTGGTATCGCTCCTGGTTACATTTCAAGATCGGTTGCCGGGTCCTACGACAACGAGGCAATTGCCATCACCCTTTTGATGGTGACCTTCTACTTCTGGATCAAAGCTTTGAAGCTTGGATCTGCTATGTGGGGAGCTTTGACTGCCTTGTCTTATTTCTACATGGTGGCAGCCTGGGGTGGATATGTTTTCATCACCAACATGATCCCATTGCATGTTTTCGTTTTGCTTTGCATGGGCAGATACACCAACAAGCTTTACGTAGCCTACTGTTCGTGGTATGTTCTGGGAACATTGGCATCGATGCAAATTCCATTCGTTGGATTCTTGCCAATTAGATCTTCCGAACACATGTCCTCCTTGGGTGTTTTCGGATTGCTCCAATTAGTTGGATTCGCAAGCTATGTGAAGGCCCAGATTCCACCAAAGCAATTCAAGTCTGTTGTTTTGGTGTCTGTTGGCGCCATTTTGGCCGTGGGTGTTACCGGTCTCTTCGGATTGACTTATTTGGGTGTGATTGCTCCTTGGACTGGAAGATTTTACAGTTTGTGGGATACTGGTTACGCCAAAATCCACATTCCAATTATTGCCTCTGTCTCTGAACATCAGCCTACTGCTTGGCCAGCTTTCTTCTTTGATACCTTTATGTTGATTTGGCTGTTCCCAGCTGGTGTCTATTTGTCCATTCAAGAGCTTCGTGACGAGCATGTGTTTATTATTGTGTATGCAATCTTAGGCTCATACTTTGCCGGAGTCATGGTTCGTTTGATGCTTACATTGACACCGGTTATCTGTGTCGCCGCCGCCATTGCAGTTTCTTCTTTATTGGACGTTTATGGCGACTTTAAATCGTCAAAGAAAGATGATACAACCAAGACCGCTAACAATGGTGACGGCAAGACCGAGTCCCTCTTTGATACTTTGAATGCACCATCTAAGATCAAGTCTATCATTTCTAAGGTTGCCGTTAACTTGTCATTCATCTCATATCTCTTGCTCTTTGTCCGTCATTGTACCTGGGTCACCTCCAATGCTTACTCGTCCCCATCTGTGGTGCTGGCATCCCAGATGCCTGATGGTTCGCAATTCCTGATTGATGATTTCAGAGAGGCATATTACTGGCTCCGCATGAACACCCCAGAGGACGCCAAGATCATGTCGTGGTGGGATTATGGTTATCAGATTGGTGGAATGGCCGATAGAACCACTTTGGTCGATAACAACACCTGGAACAATACACACATTGCCACTGTTGGTAAGGCCATGTCGTCATCAGAACAAGTTGCATATCCAATCCTCCGACAACACGACGTTGACTACATCTTGGTCATCTTTGGTGGGTTGTTGGGCTATTCCGGTGACGACATGAACAAGTTCCTTTGGATGGTCAGAATCGCAGAGGGCATCTGGCCAGAAGAAGTCAAGGAACGAGACTTCTTCACCTCCAGTGGTGAATACCGTGTTGATGACCAGGCCACTCAAACCATGAAGAACTCTCTCATGTACAAGATGAGTTATTACAACTTCCCAGAAGTTTTCGGGGGTACTGATAACGCAGTTGATCGGGTTCGTGGCCAGCGAATTCCTTTGGCCGAATCGCCAAAATTGGATACAATTGAAGAGGCTTTTACCAGTGAAAACTGGATCGTCCGTATTTATAAGGTTAAGGATCTGGATAATGTTGGGCGCGATCTCAACAAGGTTTCCACCTCAACCAAGAAAAAGAGAAAGCCACAAGCTGAACTCAGAGTATAGACTCGATTGTATAGCAAATATAACACATCATAATAATATATGAAAACCCCGTTTGGATCTTGGTTCAAAATTTACAATATTTCTGTTAGACTATATACAATTACAAAGATTTTCGCGACTTCTTCATCTGAGCCAATCTTCTTTGTTGCTTTTGAGCTTTTCTATATCGTTCGACAGATCGTTGGACCCTCTTTAAAATTGCATGTTGTTGTTGTCCTTCAGATCTTAATCGTCGTCGTAGCTTGGCCTGTCCATATTGCGGCAAATCACGGAGCAGTTGGTTGGTCTCTCTAGCTCTAGACATTATCTTGGAAATGATGGCTTGTCGCTCGTCAATTCCTGCTTGAAGTTTCTCATTGCTCCACTTCTTAGATGGGCCACCTGGACCATCTCTCTGGACCTGGATAGGATCGGCCTTTCGTTCCTCTAATCGCTGCTTAGCATTGTCAATGTATGTTTGTAAGAGCGCTCTGGCTTGGTAGGCCCGATTCTTGAAATAGTCGGCATAACTTTGGTCAGCAATCTTCCTTAAGACGACAAATCGCTCTCTTGGATTGTATCTTGGGAATTCTGCGTGGCTAACACTATCTTCAAGACTGGCCCAGTGCTTTTCATCACCTCGTCTCCAGGCGTCCTCCCAATGTATAGTGGACTTTACAGGGGATCCGTTGAGAAGGTTGATATGTTCCATGGAAGAAACCAAATCGGCAACGGCTTCCTGGGTGTATGTAGGTCTGAATTGAGAGAAGTACCAAATGTTTCCTTCCTCATTCTTCTTACGCCATGCATTAGCTTGGTCCTTGTGGGTTCGATCTCTCATATGACGAAGCTGGACCAAATTCTCATACAGCTTTACGGCTGAGTCATAAGTTGGAAGCTGGGCAACTGCCATAGCTCTCCACAAGTCATTTCTGACAGTAGGTAATCTGTTTTGCCAGTTTGGTCCCTGGAACTGTTTCTTGATGTTGTATCTTTGTGGGAAAGGAGTCTGAGTGTATAACACCTGGTTGGTTTCTAGATTACGGAACACAAATACGTTAGGTCCGTATCTATGCTTCTGCAGCCATCCTGGGCGACGAAATTTGCCCGCTCGTTGTGTATAACCAGGCATCCTCGAGATGGTTGAAAACGAATTTTTCACTTTTTTCAAATCCTTTCTCCCAAAAGTCTCGCTGTGTGAGTGTCGGGATTAACTACGGACACAACTGGCGAAACGCTTGACGAGTTATGCTGGGAGTCTTTTTCTGGTCACCTACCGTTAAACATGTCCAGCGAAATGTAACTGTGTGTGAGTGATAGCTGTGGTAGACTGAGGAATGGAATATGATGAAAGCTGTATATATACGTACTAATTCCACTTTTTTTTGTTCTTTTGTCTTAGAACGAAGCGTACAAAAGAGGCTGCTCTGCGAAGTGCATAAATAATTAAATTGCAGTCCAGAATACGTTCCAATTTTTGAATTGAATGGTTCTTTGTATGGAAAACTGGTGGTATGCAGAAGATGACGTCGACGATGATTCTACCAACAAGAACGGTCGATCATCACACAATGCATATCCTACGTTCCCCTTTACAAACAATAATTGTTATTAGCTAGATCCGGGAACTCTCGAGTATCATTCTTTTAAGGATGACAACTGGGACTCGTTTGGGCCAAAGCGATGCATTTGAGATCAGTTTGATATATACGAAATGTGCTTTAAGAATGTTGTTCTGATGTACTTGGCAGTTTTTTGAGTCCTTTTCTGCAGAAACGTGTTATATACATGAGGTGCAGAGGTGACGTCAATGGTGATTACAAAGGGGACTTGTCATGCCTCACATCTTTACGGGATTCTTCATCTAGTAAGGAATAGTGATGTCGAGTCTGCAAACTCTGATGTAGTGATTGATTAAATAACCCGACTCAGCTTGGACATTGGGCGCCGCTGAGTTTATTCTCTCATCTCATGGTACCCAGCTATGGCCATTGTTTGGAAAAAAAATATTGGGGGATGCGTGATATACTGCGTGCAGAGATGACGCAAGTGGCTTATTAGGAATTACATTTGTTGGCAAAACTCATATCCGAGCAATCTGAAATTTTATTCGATGACAATTCCCCTGCATCGTATTGATGAGTCCCCGCTCGCCGGGACGTACGAGGTTGTCTATTGTAATAAAATTCTCCACCTGTGTATGCTTCGATAATTGGCCATGACATAGGCCATATGACAGGCAAATTAAAGAATTAAGAGCACAATGCAGCAGATCGCAGGATGTGATTGGAAATTTGATAATAAGGGTTCACATGAACCCTTTGTCAGATAACGGTCCTGTCCCACAGGACTGGGACGGAGTCCGTGCGCGGCGTAACGGTGAGTCAAAGTGGCTAATATTGGATTTGGTCACGCCTGACAGATGACATCAGCCACTTGAGTCAACGATAAGATATAAAGGCAGGACAAAGGGTTCTGAGTGCGAATACACTTCTTAACCATGACTGTTTATTACATCTTTGACACACAACGAATTGCATTAAAGACTTTGAATAAGTCGCACAACCTCTACCGGTCCTATGTGGAATTTCATTCGGGGGATATGTCCACCCCGGGCTTTCGAAATTACCGTGCATATTTGGAACAAATCAGGCCCTATCTTGTTCGGGACAAGTGTGTGCATTTTATAATTGCTGATGACCAGCATTATGGGTTCCAGAAGCTGGTATACATTCACGGAGGCGTCGGGTTGTCCTCTCAAGGGTTCTGGCTGGATAAATCCGACCAAACGAAAATCTCAAGCGGATTTAAACATATTAAACAGCAGAGAGATCGACTCATGCTGGCCCATAATACCTGTCACCGATAACCCACCACCTTTAGACGTAATTATGCATGACCGTTACAACAAAAACCTGGCCCTGCCGATCCTTCCTACTCTGTGCTTGCGCCACTGCAGCCCGTATACTTGAACTTCTCAGGTGCCGCTGTCTTCTAATTCTAGAATTATGTTAATAGAATAATAAATAATACCCGTCTCACGTGTTCGTTTCCATTTCTTCTCCACGAAGTGGAGCTACCTTTTTTGCTTCTTTTCGGAGAAAAAAGAAGCCGCCGGAGGCATTCGCACCTTCGTATATATACGTACACTAAAAACATAATATATATGCACACTCACACATTTATACATTTATACATAAAGAAGAATCAGCATTATCATCCTCCATTACAGCCTATTTTCGCTAGTTTCTTCGAGAAAGTCAAGAATGCGCAACAGATCGCTCTTGTCGTATCTGATAAGGTTGTTGCCTAATCAGGAAATGCGCCTAGATTTTCGCGTCTGCCAAATAGGGGGGACGGTCTAGATTAGGTGTCTAGTTGGGAATTTTTCGCGGCAGTCTCCTGCTTTTTTTTTTTTTTTTTTTTTTTTTTTTTTTTTTTTTTTT
>PPJG02000055.1:0-63242 GCA_003705695.2 Blastobotrys serpentis
ATTATATATATTTTGTGAAACGAAGGTTTAAATCAAAAAAAAAAAAAAAAATTAAGAAACCGTTATGCATCAAGGTGAATCACGGGTTGAGAATAAGAAACACACACGCGGCTGAGTTATGACGTAATTTATTGAACTTTTAAACTTGGCGGTTAACACCGGACGGAACCATCAGAGTTGTATATTAGAGAAGGCTTTATATAAGGGAATGAGGATTACAATGACCAGAAAGTTCAGAAGCAATCGTATAATGTAGCATAATCCTAAAGATCATTGGTCATCATCATGATCTTCACTTCTATCACTTTGATATTTTTTGGTTGATGAGAAAGCTCTTTTGACTTTGTTAACGGAAGCGGACCACACATCACCTGCGAACCCGGATATGATGTGGAAAGGCCGAATTGATTTGTGGTCCTTGTTACTCCCTGTTGAAGGGTTGTGCATTCTTTGACTGTTGGTGCTGTTCCCGTTGGAATAATTGCTCAATTGATGAGAGAGCTTTCCGGTGGACGTGTCTACTTCTGGTAGACTTTGGCGCCTTGAGCGCCCACTAATCACATCACTGCCCCAGGCAATACTTGATTCAGATTCTCTAGGATCGGTTGTTCTAGGTTTTCCCTTTTTATTCGAGTCCAAGCGAGATTTGGCTATTGGTAATCCAGAACCATGATTAAAGGGTTTATCGGTTGGAGTGTCATCAATGGCCATCATGATCCAGACTTGACGGCCATTGTTAAGACCATCTTCTTTTTCTTTAGAGGACCTTGGATATGGAAAGACATGGATATCTTCATGATTTAGGTTGCCCGAGTTGAGAGGGGAACTATTCCCCTGTGGAGGGCCTGGACTAATGTTCTCCTCGTTAGTCTCTCTTTCTCTTCCGTCCCTATTTTGTGAAGAGATTGTCCAGGGAATGACATCTGCTAGGTCCATTTCACTTAAAGCGGCATTAGCATTTTGGTGCACAGATTGCAGCTGGTCAGATGTATCAGTGCCGTTGTTGTTATCTTCATGAATTGCGAAATCATTATTTCTGCTAGCTGATATATTTCTACCATCAACTAAGTTATCTATATTAGATGAAAGGGGATCCTCATAAATCGTGAAGCCTGACTCCTCAGTCGTCAATTGATCTTGTAGATGATCAGGATGATGGTTGCGATCGTCATCCTGTCTTGATCGACGTGTACGGATGCCCAATCTCCGCAATTGTGCTTCTAGTTTATTTATCGAACCGCCGAATATAGCCATTGGTATTACAAGAAAGAGAATGTTTTGACTCAAAACAACCAAAATGAGTTTTCACTACATCGCAAACTGTATTAAAGTTTTATTTTTCTCCCGTCACCAGAGTTTATTAAGCTGAAGTCAGGGGGGTGGTATGATTGGGCAGGGCCTAATAGGAGGGAAACTCTTTGCACAATTGAGAGAATCCAAAATTTTGATTAATAAAAAAAGCACAAGCTACATTATAGGTTTTTGTTTTCAACTACTACTTTTTTCTTTCATTTCATTTTTTCGAGATGAAAATACTTAAGAAGAGGCCTTATCTTCGGAGATGGAAGATTTCAAGTCAGATGCCAAATCAGAGACAGAGGAGTCGAGATTGGATCCGGCCTTATCAGCAGCTTCTTCAACCATGGAAGTTGGCTTGGCAGATTCAGATGGCAAACTATCAGATGGGTTAAGAGAGACATCGCCAATGGAGGAAGGAACAGAGGATTCGGTAGCAGGGGCAGCAGCAGAGGCAGCATTCTTAGACACCTTTGGAGACTTGACGGATTGAGTACCTGGCTCAACGGATTGAGCAGCAGGACCTGGGACGAAAGATGGATCAGCAGCAGCTGGAAATCTCTTATCTTCTGGGGTTTCTGGGAATCCGCCACGGGAGTAGCCCAAGGTGCTGGCAATGGTGGAGAAGTGGCCAGAAACCTTGTCCAAATGAGGACCGGCAGCGGTCTTAACTTGGGTGTGGACGTTAGAGTAGTGCTTATGGAGTTCCTTTTGAATAAGATCAATGACTTGGTCAACTTCCTGTTGGAATTGCAAGTAAAGACGTGGAACAGTGAAGGCAAAGAGGGTGGCAATGAACAAAAGAGCACTGACGGAAACGTAGCCAGTCAAAATATACATGAAAATAGTAGCGAAGAAGGCAACGAGGGAAAGAGTCAAATCTTCAGCATCAAAGATCTTGTTGAGCTCGTTCAAACATTCATTGACATAGCGAGCGGTGCGAGAAGCATACTTCTCCAAAGTAGTGTGGCTAACATTGATATATCGGGATGGTCGGTAGCTGGAAATAACCCCTCTGTCAGAATGTTGAATTTGACGAGTTAAGAATTCAAGAACACCTGTAATGGCAATCGCCCAGTAGGTAATTCTAAGGAAGAAACGGAGGAGGTTTCCGTATCTGACAATGAACAAAGTGACCAAGATTTGGCCAAGGGCAGTGCCACTTCGCACTGGGTCACTCCAGGTCAAAACCTTAGGAATTCTGGAGGTGGAGATCTTTGGACTAACGTTAGTAGTGTTGGCCTCAGGCGCAGGAGCAGCAGAAGTGGTTCCTGACATTGGTACTTTTGAAAGTTTTCAGAAAAATAGGGGAAGAAAAAAAAGGAAAAACAAGAAAAGGGAAAAACAAAAATATTCCAAACCAGGTGATAAGCAAAAAACACTTTCACACACGACACAAACACACTAACAAAACGCGCTGCTTGCGCAATGTTTATATTATTATTTTTATCTAAAACAGGGATTATGTAACCCACTGATTGGACCTTACTCAGCCTGAAAAATGACAATGGAAATTTCATTTTTGCCATTTCCAAGGATCAGTGACTAGTTTATGTGAAAATTTTCAGAATCTGTCGAAGTATTTTGTATTCAATTCGGTGCTTTTAGTTATTTCGTATAATTTCTCCACTTATAGTTTGATCTGCAGAGGCGAAAATATATAATATTGTGCATCACCATCAGTCCCAATGTTTCATTCGCCGAGGTTTGATCGTGATGAGATGGGGCTGCTCACTGGACCAAGCTTGAAGCGCGATGATTGGTTTTCGTTTCTATAGCCGTAAACACACCATAGTATATGTAGAAAAGCATTTAGCAATTAAAACAACTGTACCGCTAGGTTATGATTCCAGAATGCTGAACCAGGATTCAGAATGTTAACAATCTTTAACCCAGTCGCGGGGTATAGTTGGCCTTTGTCTTAGCGTTCTTGAAAATCTGTCACGAAAAATATTGCCAAAAATCTCAGATATGGCAAGTATTTACGTCATTTCGGAATAGCCTCTCAAAGCCATCTTTTCTGGCTCCTCTTCGGAGAAAAGACTAAACTGGCTGCCGGAGGATCTGGCAGCTCAGCAGCTCTAGTTGTAGTTAGTTCTATAATAGGATTGCAGCTGCGACCTGGGGACTGAAGACACGCCTGAAATTTCAACTGTACCGTCCTGTTGTTCTGTGAGTGTCTCATATAATACCCATGGGGGAAGCTTGTGCTGAGAATTGTTTGCTGATGCCAAACCTGAGATGAAGGCACCGGGATGCGATTTTCCAAGTGAGCTCAAAATGCTGGCGGAGTGAATTTTCACCAACTGGCCATTCCTCACGAGCTCATATTCTTGCGGAGTCTTCCTTTTCGCAATTTGGCGAAAGAACCCTTCAACAATCGAGGACAAGATTCGTTCAGAAATCTGGCCCGATTTCCCGTGCTGTAAACCATGACGACCAATTCGAAGTTTTTGCGCATACCGTTTCAACTGATTATATAATTGAACCGCTCGAGTTAGGGTTTGGTAATTGAGAAACCGTTTCCCAGCCCATCGTGGCTCCCGTGGAACTGAATAAAAGGCCTCAAAAATATTCAGCATTGTAAGATGGTCACCATCAAATGCCGCAAATCTGTAATGTTGTAATTCGGCTTCTTCCCGCTGTTTGAACCCCATCGGACGATATAATATGGAACCAATTCCTCCGGCCAATGAGCAAGCAGCTATTTTAAGGATTTCATCCAGACACCCGTGTTTCCCAGAGACAGCAATCGCCTTGGCCCAGCATATTGAAGAGATTGGAAGTTCGGCCATTATTATACCTTCCTGGGTCAACCTACCGATATCATCAATTGCACCGAACGAATACAACACACTGAGCGCATTGGCAACAACAGCCGAGGGTGGTGACGGTGGAAGGAATTTGAATGACCTGGCAACATTATCAATTCCAAGAGCCTTGAGTTTCAGGACTATTTCAGAGATCTCAGAACCCATGATTTCAGGTACTGGGGACTCAGATAATGCACTAATGGCTGCCTGGTGAGTGTAGAGACGAAAGCATTTACCCGCTCTATATGTTCCAGCCAAATGTGCTCGGAATTGAGCCTGTGCTTTTGTAATTGGAACCGTGAGAATAGTATGCTTATCCTGCGCAGTGTCGTACCAGTTGTTCAGTTGAACAAACCCACAATCTATCACATACACCAGATCCATTGGGATTTTGGTGCTTGTGAATTCCTTCGAGCTTACTAGAACATGTCTCTTGCCATCATAGCTGAAATCTGGAAAGGCAAGGTTCGAGTGATAGGGTGCCACGGCCACCTTATCTCTGTCGGTACATTCCTCATTGAACGCGGAAATAAAACGCCTGACCTCATCACGATTCGAAAGAAATACTAGAACATCTCCCTCTGGCTCCATATTCACTAGTTTAAGCAGGCAATCCACCGCCGCCGACACATAATCGGATACTGGGTTTTCGAGATGAAGAATGTCTACAGCAGGCCGAGCTAATGAGCTGTCGATTTGGATCACTCTCCTTTCCCACCCGGAAAAATAGTCTTTCAATGTTTCAACACAATCGGCGCTTTGACCACTTAGCACTAATTTCAGCT
This sequence comes from Blastobotrys serpentis, assembly GCA_003705695.2. Taxonomy (NCBI): domain Eukaryota; kingdom Fungi; phylum Ascomycota; class Dipodascomycetes; order Dipodascales; family Trichomonascaceae; genus Blastobotrys; species Blastobotrys serpentis. The sequence continues at coordinate 4,895 of PPJG02000055.1, forward strand.
TAGTGCCCTCGCTTTTTTCACGAGCCGGCACAACTTTTTGCAGCACCCCAATTGTGATATCCGTCCATACCTCCCGCTTATCTACATTGTCAACTACAATCGTCTTATAGCGGGACAACAGTGGATCGACAAGTGCTTCGAGTAGTAAAGTAGACGCGGTCAGATATTTAACTTTCGTGCTAACGCCAGTTTGATCCTCAAACGGAAGCGAATATCCAACCAATTCACCGGGAATCTCGTCAATCTCATCACACAAGCTTGCACAATCCTCTTTGGGCTCATTGGTGACAATGCAAATGGGATTCCATGGAGTTTGCAATAAGTATTGCGGAAGGTGCTCCTTGAGCCCAGAAAATAAATCTCCGATTACGGTCACAACATCGGCTTTCTCCAGCGCATATAATATTGGCAGCTCTAAAGACACCCTGTTAGCGAAATTATACCGACATTATGAATGGCTTTCTACTCACTTTCCTCCTCCACAGGCAAAGGCTGGCTATCCATTAATTATACAAATTTCCAAAAATGTCGGAGATGTCGGTCCCATTCTAAGCAACGCTAAGGGATTTACATTTTACAGGCCAGGCTAAAGCTCCTCGAAATCAATGGGCATTTGTTCTAGTGTTATTCTGTTTCACGGTTCATTAGCACTCGAATATCGTAGAGTTATACCAAGGGTTTAATATTAGCCTGATTCCCGCAGCACACTGTAATCCTTACATATAAGTGGATCACGTGACTATAAGAATACTGAATCTAAAAAGTACCAATGCCTCTGAGCGTTGTTTCTTCCGGAAAGAAGCAACAAACAAAAGGTACCTCTGCTAGACATGCCCAACTGAGGTGTTCTAGGTTTTCCTTAGAATGAACGTTGTTATCCTCATGCACTTTACCCAAAAGGAATTGGGTCCAAAAAAAGTGTCAAGCAATTGCCACTAACTCTTTTCTCACGTAATGGCAAGAATATATTTCTTTCCAAAACCTACATATCTCAATTCTTACCAGCATATTTCATTATTTTAGCCGTGCCGTTAGTAATTGGCATATTCTTATTCGTCGGCCGGTGTCGGAGGCATCTGACAGCCCTGACTCATCTCTGAGAAGTGAAAAATACTGAAATATTCCGAACATCGGTTAACAGAAACAATAGCTGCCATGCTTCGAAGATTTACCCAAACCAGGTCGTTTTCGACTGGGAGATACCTATACGCTCAAAATTTGACCGAAAAGATCGTTCAAAAATATGCTGTTGGATTAGCACCAGGAAAAGAAGTGAAATCCGGAGATTACGTCTCGATCCAACCATCACATTGCATGTCCCATGATAACTCATGGCCTGTAGCACTCAAGTTCAAGGGTCTTGGAGCATCTAAGATCAAGGACAATAGACAGGTTGTTATGACTTTGGATCATGATGTTCAGAACAAATCGGAAAAGAATTTGGAGAAATACAAGAACATTGAAAATTTTGCCAAATCCCAAGGTGTGGACTTTTATCCGGCCGGAAGAGGTATCGGCCATCAAGTTATGGTCGAAGAAGGTTATGCGTTCCCATATAACTTGACAGTTGCCTCAGATTCCCATAGTAATATGTATGGTGGTGTTGGTTGTTTGGGTACTCCAATTGTTCGTACCGACGCAGCTTCCATCTGGGCCACCGGAATGACGTGGTGGCAGATTCCCCCTGTAGCTAAGGTCGAGCTTAGGGGACAACTTCCTTCAGGAGTGACCGGAAAGGACGTCATTGTGGCATTGTGTGGTGTTTTTAACAATGACGAAGTGTTGAACCATGCGATCGAATTCGTCGGTGATGGTGTTGAAAATCTTTCAATTGATGAAAGACTTACCATTGCTAACATGACCACTGAATGGGGTGCCTTGTCTGGTTTATTCCCTGTTGATGAGCCGCTGATCGACTGGTATCAAAACAGAGTTGATAACGTGCTTCCACAACCACATCCAAGAGTGAACCAAGACACTGTTACCGCACTCTTGAAGGGTATCCAAGCCGATTCTGACGCTGTTTATGCGAAACATTTAACTCTTGATTTAGAGACCCTTTCTCCATGTGTCTCTGGACCAAACTCCGTGAAGGTTTCCAATTCTCTTGCTGATTTGTCTGCTCAAAATATCAAAATCCAAAAGGCCTATCTTGTTTCTTGTACAAACTCTAGATTGTCTGATATCGAAGCTGCTGCTAAGGTTATTAAGGGAAAGAAGGTCGCGGATGGTGTTGAATTCTATGTTGCCGCTGCCTCCTCGGTTGTTCAAAAGGACGCCGAACAAACTGGTGCTTGGAATGCTCTCTTAGAAGCTGGTGCTAAGCCGTTGCCAGCCGGATGCGGACCATGTATTGGTCTTGGTACTGGTCTCTTGAAGGACGGTGAAGTTGGTATCTCTGCTACTAACAGAAACTTCAAGGGCAGAATGGGATCAAGAGATGCCTTGGCCTATCTTGCTTCACCAGAAGTTGTCGCTGCATCTGCCGTCCTCGGAAAGATTGGATTCCCAGAAGAGGTCAATGGGGAAACTCCTCCAGCTGCCAAGGGAATTGACTATTCTATTACAGAAGCCACCGAAACGGCCACTCCGGAAGAAGATGGTGCCGCTGCCTCTACAGGTGCTATTCTCGACGGATTCCCAGCTGTAATGGAAGGCGAATTGGTTCTTTGCGATGCTGACAACGTTAACACTGATGCGATCTACCCAGGAAAATATACTTATCAAGATGATGTTCCAAAGGAGAAGATGGCAGAGGTCTGCATGGAAAACTACGATTCAGAATTTGGAGCCAAGACTAAGGCCGGTGATATTGTTATTTCTGGTTTCAACTTTGGTACTGGTTCCTCTAGAGAACAAGCTGCCACTGCCATTCTCGCTAGAGGCATGAAATGTATCATTGCTGGATCCTTTGGTAACATTTTCAGCAGAAACAGTATCAATAACGCATTGTTGACTTTGGAAAGCCCAGGTTTAATCAAGTTACTTAGAGAACGATATGCAAATGGCAGCGACTTAACCCAGCGAACTGGCTGGTTCGCCCGATGGGACGTTAAGAAGTCTACCTTGACTGTCACTGATGGTCAAGACGGTCCAGTTGTTTTCAAGCAAAAGGTCGGTGAACTAGGTGAAAGTATGCAGGAGATCATTGTTGAAGGTGGCCTCGAAGGATGGGTCAAGGCTAGTCTTAACAAATAATTAATGTATTTCTATTTCTATTTTATCATTTCTTCTCACTTTATTTTCATTTTTTTTTTTTACTTTTTTTATGGGAACGGCAACATTCCAATGGCCCTGAATGTTCATCCAATTTCAATCGTAGGTTGAAGCTAGTAGTTATAAATTAAATATACAAAACGGTGAGTCTAAACGTTAATTATATAGATTTGATATCCTTGACAACTTCGTCGTAACCTTCACGATATTCTTCAGTCTTTGACTTATCATCAGCCTTCTTCTTAGAGCCACCACCTGGGACGATCATAACACAAGAGGTTGGTCTCTTGGTAGCACCAGCAGAACCAAGGTCTTCCTTAGATGGGACGAAGACGAATGGAACCTTGTTGTCTTCGCAAAGAACTGGGATATGAGAAATGACATCAGCTGGAGAAATATCACCAGCAATAATTACGAGGCCCTTTTCACCCTTTCTGACGGCCTTGACAACTTCTTTAACACCTCTCTTGACATGACGAGCCTTGGAAGCCTTCTTGACGGTCTTAAGAACCTTCTTGTTCAATTTCTTTGGAGCAAGTGGGGAAGCAAATGGTAAGACAGCTGGGAGTCTTAAGTCGTAGTTATCAACCTCGGAGGATGTCTTTTTTTCTTTGGCCATTGTTGTCGAGATAGTTCGGAGAATCAATCCTGATTGAAATTTTCACTGAAAAAAAAAAAAAAAAAAAAAAAAAAATTCAAACAAAAATTACCCGGTGGGTGCATGGCCCATTGGAACATATCAAGATTTGATATCGGCACGCCGCTCCGCTTTTTTTTATAGGCAATTGATAACTTGTCTTGGGCGAGCGTTAAAGAAACAGAAACAGCAGCTTTAATTAGGGGGAATCAGCATCCTGAGAGAATTCGTGTGGTTTGGGTTTGAAACTCTTTTGATAAGACGTTTAATCGCTAGTTATACAGCTCAGGTTGCAATTGATAATATATCGACTATTCTGATGAGACACTCGTCGGAGTCGGCGTCGGGTTTCCGGACCTTAGTTCGATTTCTCAGCCTTCGACCGTTCACTTCACACTGAATTTTTCGTGGAGAGCAACGAGGAGATCACATACATACATCTAAACAATCGAAGACAACTTCGGAACATACAATGCCACCAAAACGGAAATCAACGAGTTCACGGGGCCGAGGAGGAACCAAGAAGACAGCTACTTCGACGCGTGTCGATAATTCACAAGAGGATATTCCGGAAGATTCGAGCAAATACGTTGAGAGCAGAATTTTGGCCCCAGTAAGCATAGAATATGACATTGAGGAAGTGAAAAACTCAACTGGAGTGAACAATTTACAGACGACCGAGCCACCCCATGGTGCTTGTGAACGAGTGTTGACATTCACGGGAATGCCGCAAAAGGTTGCGGAGGCTATTATCCTTTTGATGAACGATAAAGTACGCATATTAGTTTCCGAAGCCATTGTGTGGGAGGCAAAATTGAACCATGACGAAAATCTAGACACGCTGCGGGAGATCGGACAAAGCAAAGTCCAATTGACCCATTCAGTTCTTCCCATGTCCAATGAACGTGTCCTGTCTGTTGAAGGCGGGGACCAAATCGCGCAAACTATACAACAAGCATTAGACCTGATATCACAACACAACGATAGCAAATCCAAATTTCCCCAGATAGATTATGTTCCACAAGTGTTATCTGGAGTGTATGGTCATCCAGATACCTTCCGACGCCAGAGGATCAACAAGATGAATGAAGCTCATTCCGCCGAGACCGTAAACAACCAACAGGTACATCCAATCAATTTAGAAGGCAAGGCTATAAGTCTGATGTCGCAGGAGGGGCTACAGCAAGCACAACAGCAGGCTGATCAGGCTCCACCAGGCCAGTTACTCAACCAACAAGTGTTTGTACCAATTGACATGATCGGTGCCATCATTGGACGTGCCGGGTCTAGAATTAACGAAATCCGACAGATGTCCGGGTCAGCAATTAAGATTAATGAAGAGGAAAACAATGGAGAACGAATGGTCACTGTCACAGGTAGTCCTGAGGCCAACCAAATGGCCCTGTATCTGATCTACCAAAAGATTGACGCCGAGCTACATAATAACAGCAACAATTAAGCCCTATGTATAATAATCGTAATATATAATGACATTGATGTGTAATCTACTGGATAATGGTCGCCAATGGATAGTAAATCCAGTTCTACAATCTACACATGGCAGAGAATAAGAGTGCCGTTTGTTCTTTGTCTTCTGTGCGCGGAGTATGATAAGTGCCCCGCCAGAACCCCGCGCCAATATGTCGGATATCCATCACAATTCTTTCTATTTTAAGAAACAATTCTCAGCGCTTAAGATGACGAAAAGTATATAAGAAACGCACAATTCCCACTATCTACCATCTTTCTCGTTATCGCAGATGGCAGCGATCGCCATCCGTTTTCCTCCCCGCATGTCATATTACAACTACGACTGCTGCTACTACTACTATTACTACTACTAATAGTTCTCCACGACGTGGAGTCAACATCTCGGCTTTCTTTTCCAAATCGAAAGTGGCTATCATAGACAAATCTTCTGGCCACTTAGAACCAACTTACCCACCAAGGGGTGTGTGTGGGTCTGGGGTGTGACATATGGCGAAGGAGGAAAAGGAGGCTCGAGTTTTCAGTGTGCTCCCAATGCTCACCCTCCAAAAATCCTCATCACTTCAACACTAACGCTTAACGTAGAGAAGAAACAGAATGGTAGTTCCACAGACATTGTCCAAGGCGCTACGAGTGGGCTGTGGAGTGCACTTAATTCATTCTCACCTCTACGAGTTGTCGGAGACTCACGGCGAAAGCATGCTTCCAACTCTGAACTACGCCGGCGACTATGCCCATGTCAACAAACTGTATAGACGAGGCAGGGGCTGTGACATTGGGGATTTGGTAGTGGCGGTGAAACCAACTGATCCGAGTCAACGTGTGTGTAAGCGGATCAGCGGAATGCCAGGAGACTACATCTTGGTTGATCCGTCAGACGGGAATTACGAGAAATACATTCAAGTGCCCAAGGGCCATTGTTGGGTTACAGGAGATAATCTGAGCCAAAGTTTAGACTCTCGAAGCTATGGAGTCTTGCCATTGGCGCTTATCAAAGGCAAGATTTTTGCCGTCCATGGTTCGGACGGGAAGTTTGAATGGGTTTGAAACGTTAACTTCCCAAAGTGAAACACAATTAAAAAAAAGTTGTGACAGCGGGTAGGACAAGGGGCATTACATCACCGGTTTTTACCCAACTCTCTAACACACACACACACACACGCACACGCACACACAACTCAAAAAAGACTTTATATAACTTTTATGTGCGAAGATACCTAGAACATGGCGCATGCACAGGATTACTCCTCTTCACGGAGCACTCCAAACTATTCCATTCCTTACACCACAGCCAATCATTCCACTGGGGACGGTATTAGCAGTAACAACAACAACGGTTATGTTAATGGAGGACCGATGAATTCAACACCACCCATCCCTCCAGTCCATCAGCATGTGAAAAGAAAGCCCGTTAGACGGGTCCCAGTTCATCCCGACAATAGTTTTCCTGCTCTTTCGCCAACTGGTAGCGGGTCTTCCGGTGGTCCTGGCTTTCATACCCCGCCGTTGACGCATAATTCGGCCTCTCCTCAGATACCAGAAACTTCATCAACCTATCAACCGACTCCACCACTACCACCTCCATCATCATCCGGCTTCCCTGATAGACCCCCTTCTCCAAACCCCTATATAAAGCGAACTGACGAGTTTCCACAGTCTACTGCGGCAACGGCCGTCGCCCCAACAGCTCCCACCGACCAGTATGGCTATCATTCCAGGAATGATTCTCTCCACTCGGTTTCGTCCACAGCTTCTCTCAATCAGCCGCTGTATATGAAATCGTCAGTTCCGGCGCCGCCAATACCTCCGCCACACCAATACTCCTCTTCCTCTGTCCAATCATCACCACCGTCCCTGCCAGAAAATGTGCCTGCACAGCCTCGCAATTCTAGCCAGTCCCAAGGAGGAGGAGGAGGAGGAAATGCGGAGCTTGGTGTCGGCATCGGCTCCGTTTATGTTAAGCAAATGCGTAAGAAAAATGGAACTGTCTGGTCCGATGTTTCTCCTAAGGTATGGGGCTTGCCAATTGGCATTGCCGAAAAATCCGCTGGGTCGTATTCAGCATTGGCACCTTCTCAAGGCTATCTCCGTAAAGCCATGGATATCCGGCATTCACATCTCACCCCACGGTTGTTGGCCAGCGAAGTGGAAGATGATGAAGAAGATGATCTGGCCACACAATCTCCTGTTGATAATGCATCTGTCTCCAAGCTGGCTCATTCAAATAGCGGTTCAATTTCCACAATTAGAACTCCAACAATGGACCAAATCTCCGTTAAGTCCGGAGGTTCGCACGACAATAACAACAATAACCACAGCAATCACAATCACAACACCAACAACAACAACAACAATAATAATAATAATACTAACAGGCAACGTCCTCGTTCCAACAGTGGCTCTAGCACGAAAAGTGTGGAAGAGGAAGTGGGCAAGATCCGTCTCTTCGTTGCTAACCCCGATACCGATGAAGAATAATAATTCCTCACATAAGTCCGTAATTAATACTACTGTTTGCATACAATTTTTTGCATTGGTCTTATTAGGAATATATATATTTTTTTTTAAAAAAAAAGGAGAAAAAGAGAGAAAGAATCTATCTAAAATTTGCCTTCGTCCCTTCGTTTCTTGACTTCGCTCAATGCACGAGATCCGGAGAAGAGAGCCACCGGTGTGATAAGAGCCAACGAACCCAATGTATCAAAGATGCTTCGTCCGAGATAGTACAGAACAAATACAACCTCGTAGCCAATCAAGGAAGCAATAAGACCCAAATGGCCGCCTGGTGAAGACTGCAATGCAACTGGTAATTGAGCTAGATTTCCTACGGTCAACCAGAACCCGACAACACCGACCAGGAGAGTTACAACTGCTCCAGCAAAAATGAGAGCAACCGGTGCCTTCACTTTAGTTGGGTCAGGTCGGAAAATATGTCGAATTTCATCTTTGACGGCCAACCGCGTTGGTTCCTGGTATTCACCACTAGGCTCAACTTGAACCTTAGTGCTGAGTTGGACTCTAGATGGCTTGTTATCATCGAATGAGCCGACCAAAATAGAGAGTGTCAGCTCATCAGCATGTTGAAGCGCCTTTGGCACGTTCTTTTGTGAAATGGCAATCTTAGCCTTGCCGTTAGGCTTGACATTACCAGCTGGGAACGAGAATTGCAATCCAGTGGCCTCGTCACTGAGCATGGCAAAAGTTTGGTGAGCCCTAGCACCCTTGTTACCATTGTTAGTCTCGAAAGTCAACTCGAAACTTGAATGAGCTGGAAGATATAATGACTCGATGTTGCCAAATTCATAGCTCTCAACAGTCGTACCTCGAGTCACAACAGACAATTGTCCATTCTTCACATTCCAATCCGCCTGGACAACTGATAAAAGTGCGCACAGGCTTAATCCAACTGCCTTTCTCCAATTCATGTCGTGTTGTCTCCAGGCGTTCTTCTTCTCGCGAACACGTAGAGTTCACTGTAGTGGCCGGCTAGCACACTCTTGTCGGCATCCCGATTGGGACATTTAAAACAATTTCAAAACCAGAAAGTGTTCCAAATTTCAGCAAGATAAGATGATCGTTCAGAGCCGAGAGAGAGGCAATTGGACAAATAGAGAATTCATCGACTAGTCATTATATTGCGTAGATATCATAATTTCAATCACCAATTTTGAGAACCAATCAATGAGTGAAATAAGTTTTGCATGCTACCTAGAGAGTAGCCGAACGGCTGAACCTGGATCGGGCCGGCGTTGGAACCTCATGAACAAAAAAATGGTGGACAGATGAGTAGAGAGAGATTGCAATCAATCTGACTATACAAAATGGCTGCAGAACAGAGGAAGCTGTTGGAACAGCTTATGGGAGCTGAGTCATTAGATCCCACTGGACCAAAACAACAACAGATTGATTTATATGATCCCAAAGTATGCAAGAGTTTCATGGTGGACGTTTGCATACATGATATATTTGTTGGAACGAAGAATGATCTCGGAGAATGTCCAAAGTTGCATTTGGAACAATATAAGATAGAGTATCAGGCGCAGAAAGCGAGAGGGAAGGAGTTTCCTGAATTTGATTTGGAGCACGAACGCAATTACGAGAGACATGTGTTTGAAAATGACAGATTGATTGAGGCGGGGATCGTGAGACTTCGAAAAACTCCGGAAGATATTGCACGAATGAATCAGTCGGCACAGGAGCTGGAAGAAATTAACAAGGCGATTACATTTTCTATGGAAGAAATTGAGTTGTTGGGTAGATATGGTGAAGTTTCTCGAGCGATTTACGAAAATTACAAACTACAGAATAAACGCGAAGAAAAAGAAGCCAAAGAAAGAGAGACTCGTGCAATGTTGGATGTGAGCGGGTTTTCTGGCCATCAAAAGCTACAAGTATGCATGCAATGCGGTGCCTTTTTGAGTCGGCTGGATAACGATCGAAGAATTGCGGATCATTTTATAGGCAAGATCCATCGGTCTTATGTTCAAATGAGAAACGTTTATGAAGCCATTCGTGAAAAGAATTCTAAGCGTGGAAGGAAACGACCACGGTATTAACTAATCACCCTTATATATTTATTTACAAAAACTCCTTCAACTTCTCTAAAGCTTTGAATCTATGGCTGATAGTGTTCTTGACATCTTTATCCATTTCAGCGTACCTGAAGACCTTGTTAGTAAAATAAACTTGTCATGTCAGAGACAGCAAATATCTAGATCTATACTCACGTTTCGGTAAAGCCTTCTGGTTGGAAAATTGGATCCCAACCAAATGCACCGTCTCCTCGAGGAGACACAATGGTGCCTGGCTCCACACCTTGGAATAGCTTGACTTCTTGCCCTGGCCCTCCGCAATACGCAAAAGTACAAATGGCACGGGCAGATTTGTCTTCAAATTTATGCAGCATGCTGACCAAGCCCTCATTTCCTACTTCTTCTTTAAACCATTTACTGTAGTAAGCGCATTAGTATTCAGCAATCGGATGGATCCTAAATCCTTTTTTAAAAACTCACATATATGGCCCTGGAAGTCTTCCAAAGGCATTGAACTCTAAAGCAGTATCTTCGACTAAAACTGCCTTCCCCAGCTTGTCAGCTGCTGATTTCGCCTTGTGAATGGAAACGTCTTCCACAGTTCCTTGAATCTCTTCCAAGTCCAAGGATAAGTTATCAAGCTTATCATCTCCTAGGATAGCATTCACTTCCCGAAGCTTGTTCTTGTTGCCCGTTACAAATACAATTTTTTCGCTCATTTCTATTAGTCCGATGTATTCCTCCGATAATGAAATCCACTGATTCACTGAAAATTATAAGATGTCCCCTGGCGAGGCTCACCACTCTCGCCGGCGCGCAGGCTTTTTTTTTAAGTCACGTGACAAAAGAACACAACACCTTAACAACACTCCGATTTTTGACAACACTGTTCTACATACTGGTAGTCGAGTTCGTTCGAGCTTTTTTTTTTCTTCACGTGTATTTATAAAACGCACGACAACCATTTCTCGAGGCTTGAAACGAAAGAAAAGAAGATGGGTGACGCGAGTTCATATACTTTAGTCCACGAGGTAATTTGAATGAATGACAGAAAAGAGTACCAAAAATCTGGGATACTAACTCAAATATCTTTGTAGGCTAATACTGCAGACAAGCCATCGGTTCAGGAATTCATGAACCTGTTGGAGAAGGGAAGAGATGAGGTCAAGATTGACACAATGCGTCGAATTTTGATTGCAATGCTTAATGGGGATCCTATGCCTCAGTTATTGATGCAAATTATTCGGTTCGTGATGCCATCCAAGAATAAGGAATTGAAGAAATTATTACATTTCTACTGGGAAATCTGTCCAAAACTTCAACCAGATGGAAAGCTTAAGCAAGAGATGATTCTTGTTTGCAACGCCATTAGAAATGACCTTCAACATCCAAATGAGTATATTAGAGGTGCGACCTTGAGATTCCTATGTAAACTTCGAGAAACAGAACTCTTGGAACCTCTGATTCCATCAATAAGGGCGTGCTTAGAACACAGACATGCATATGTTAGAAAGAATGCAGTTTTTGCTGTGTTTTCGATAGCGCAACATTCGGATACCTTAATCCCGGATGCTGATGAATTGGTCGCATTGTTTTTGGAAGCCGAAACTGATCCAACTTGTAAACGAAACGCGTTTGTTGCATTGTCCACGTTGAATAGAGATGCTGCGTTTGAATACCTTCAACAGAATATTGGTCAAATGGGCGTAATGGATGATTTGATGCAATTGGTATTTATTGAATTTATTCGACGGGACGCCGCCCAACATGGAGAATTGAAAAACTCCTACTTGAGTATTGTCACTGAGGTTCTCGACGACTCTACATCTAATACTGTGGTTTATGAAGCATCCAACGCGCTTACCAGCCTGACCAGCAATCCATCGGCAATTCAAGCTGCCGCCTCCAAGTTCATTGATCTCGCCCAAAAGGAGTCTGACAATAATATTAAATTGATTGTACTTGACCGTGTTGAAAATCTGCGAGTCAAGAACCCTGGTGTTTTGAATGATCTTACCATGGACGTGTTGTACGTGCTGTCGTCATCCGACCTGGACGTCCGTAAGAAGGCATTTGATATTGCTTTGAACATGGTTTCGTCTAAGAATGTCGACGATGTTGTCAAGTTGTTGAAGAAGGAATTGTCAAAGACTATTGTCAGCGACGAATATGAAAAGAATACTGAATATCGCCAATTGCTGATCAGAGCTATCCACAAATGTGCAGTCAAATTTGACGAAGTCGCCTCCTCGGTTGTTGATCTTTTGCTCGACTTTTTGGGAGACTTCAACACTCAATCAGCTGTAGATATTATTGCTTTCGTCAAGGAAGTTGTGGAAACATTCCCTGCCCTCCGTCCAACAATTGTCAAGCGATTAATCGAGGCTCTGCAAGATGTCCATTCTACGTCCGTCTATAGAGATGCTTTGTGGATTCTTGGTGAATACTGCCTTGATGAGTCCGACATTCATGATGCCTGGATCCACATCCGTAAGGCATTGGGAGAGATTCCAATCTTGTCAAGTGAACGCAACAAGATTGACGAGGATGGTAAGAGTGGTGAAGAGCAAGAAGGAGCTGAAGAGACCAAACCAAAACCATCAAGCGCACCAAAGGTTTTGGCCGATGGTACATATGCATCTGAAAGCGCATTGACTTCGAATGTTCCAGCTGCCGTCAAGGATCAGAGGCCGCCGCTTCGTGCTCTTATTTTGAACGGTTCCTATTTTGTTGGTGCTGTCCTCGCCAACACTTTGACTAAGTTGGTCTTGAGATTTTCCAAAATCTCCAAATCTGAATCTCGTAAGAATGCACTCCGTGCCGAGGCCCTTTTGATTATGACTTCCATTCTCAGAGTCGGACAAACCACTGAAATCGTGTCTACGAAGATTGATGAAGATTCGGCTGACAGAATTTTGTCCTGCATCCGTACTCTTGCCCAAGGGTCCAAGGATGTTGAAGACGCCTTCCTTGAAGATTCCAGACAAGCATTCAAAGTCATTCTCGATGCCAAGCGTCGTAAACGGGAAGAGAAATCGGCCAATGAGCTGTATAAAAATGCCACCGCCGTGGATGCCCCAGTCAAGTTCCGTCAATTCGCCCGAATTGAATCAGGTGGTGCTAGCGCAGAAGAAGACATGTCTCAAGATCTTGCTACAGCAGGTGGTGATTCTGCTAAATCCGACGATTCATCCAAACTTAATAGAATCGTCCAACTTACAGGGTTCTCCGATCCAGTTTATGCTGAAGCCTATGTGACTGTCCATCAATTTGACATTGTTTTGGACGTTCTGTTATTCAACCAGACTTCGGAAACCCTCCAAAATCTCAGTGTCGAGTTTGCTACTCTTGGTGACTTGAAGGTTGTTGAAAAGCCAACCACTCAAAATGTTGGTCCTCAATCCTTCCACTCTGTTCAAACTACAATTAAGGTTTCATCTGCCGATGCCGGCGTCATCTTTGGAAACATTGTCTATGAAGGACACACCGCATCTGTCAATAACATTGTCATCTTGAACGATGTCCACATTGATATTATGGATTACATCAAGCCAGGCCATTGCAATGAGTCTGAATTCCGTTCCATGTGGTCCGAATTCGAATGGGAAAATAAGGTTAACATTTCCGTTCAATGGAAGACTCTTAAGGGCTTCCTTGCCTATCTTGTTAAGAACACTAACATGACTTGTCTCACAACCGGTGCCTTACCTGATGATGCCACTCCAGAAGATGACTTTAATGATGAGTGTCAATTCCTCTCTGCGAACCTCCATGCTCGTTCCTCATTCGGTGAGGATGCCTTGGCTAACCTGTCCATTGAAATGGACTCCAAGGGAAAGATCACTGGTCATGTCCGTATCCGTTCCAAGGGTCAAGGTCTTGCCTTATCGTTGGGTGATAAGGTGGCCGAACTTCAACAAAAAAAGAACCAACAAAACTCTGTATGATCGTTTCTGTAACGTGTTTATATTATATCTATTCAGTAATATTGAAACTGATTCTTGGTAGAGAGTCAAGCGAAAACTACAACCATGCATCGCATGGTTCCCCCCACCATTGAGACCCGTTTCATAAGCGTCCACCACGTATTTCCCCCTCAGTCTCATGGACAAGTAATTACCGTCAAGCGATTTAAAGGAATCGTCTGACTACGCTCTCACCCGGACAGTGTTGTGATTTGAAGGAATCCCCTCAGTCTCGTGGAGCAGATACGGTCACTAAGGTCACAAATTCTAACAAACGTTTCAAAGATATCGTCTGACTACTATCATCATTTTATTATCTCTTCACTCTTCAGACTATGTGTAACATATTTTTTTACTACTGACTGGCTTTTCTCTAATGCGTCCGTCCCTGTGGCTGGGCACGTGAATTGTAGATGTGACGACCCGCCATTTTTCGGAGATGACGTAGTTTGGTACTAAAGGTCATTGTTTCGGGTGCGTGCGGCGTTGATTATCCAGATCTTTAATTTAATAAGCAGCAGATAAGATAACGTGCATATGAGATTTAAGGATAAAATAACAGGATTTCAAATACAGAAGGTTAATGTTAAATAATTGGTGGCAACCAGGTACATGTTAAAATTCAACTGTAACTATATATAGAAGGTTATAGTTACAGGTAGAGGTTACTGGGTTTCTTAAATTGGATAGCTGAGATTACTGGAAAGAGAGACAAAGAGCCTTCCTTTTTCTTTTTCTTATTTTGTTTGTTATCATTTGGAAAATAAAAGGGTGGACTGCGAATAGAGTAAGTGGTAATAATAGAAACCTGCTAATTACATATACATATATATATATATATATTCCGAAACTTTCAAGGCCTCGTCGGTTATTGTGAGATATCAGTGATACTTAGAGAGAAAATAGGAATGGCCACATTCACAACTCTTCCAAATGAACTATTGGACTTGACTGTTAAGGAACTGGCTACATCGGACCTGTTATCGCTACAAGTAACCTGTAGGCAGATGCGCATATTTGTTTCCAGAAAGCTATGGGGTCGGGTGGAACTCAATTTTGCTACTGATAAGAGGTCTCCGATGGTTAGAGAGGAAAGATGGAACAGAAGGGCCGATGGTCAGATGTTCAGGGAGGAGGAGCGGTGTAAACAGGCATGGATGGTGATAAATCAATCCAATATTAAGGAGTTTTTTGAAGATTATATGAATGGCAAATTGGAGCTGGTGCTCAACGAGATCCGCATAATGAACGTCATCAAGAGGGTTGATGGATATGGTAGAGAGAATCTTTGGGGTAATAGCATCAATAATAGAAATGGATATGCTATAGATGAAGAGGAAGAGGAGAAAGAGATGCTACTGAAAAAGCTGGATCCGAAGGACTTTCCAAAACTTGAATTGATTCGGGTTTGTTCCGAATTGACCGAAGATGGAGAAGATTCATCAACTGTGGAATTATTATCAAAATTTCCAAGGGTTGAGAAATACGTTTGGGTTCCTAGGCCCAGAAGCACATGTTTAATGTCAAAGAGGAACGCTCTGTTAAATATCGAAGTCTTGTCATCGACAACATCTCTGAGCATCGCCATCGATACAGAAACAAAGCGTTTGATATCATCCTTCGAACCTTTGTTGCCTCGTCTCTCATGTCTGCAATTAGTAGGTAAAGATCATGGTGAACGCTGTTCGATATCCGCTGAAAGTTTGAAAAAGCTCCTATCAAAATCCAAATCCCTCCGCAAAGTGTGTCTGGTAAGGATTGAGGTAGAAAACCCGACTCAAATAGAGTGGTTGCCGCTTACAACAACCCGGTTACAGCTGGTGGCTCGCGAGGATCGTCGTCGTGACGTACCCACAGCATATCCGATGGTTGAATGCAGCAAAATCAGATCATTATATGTAGACTTACTGCGCGGCAAAGACACCGTTAACTTAAGGTCTCTTTCCTTCACCAACTTGGCAAATCTCTATTTTCTCGCCGCGAAAAGGGACAACGATTCATCCGAGTTTGATGTCAACTTGTTTGAAAGCAATCCTCAGTTAGTTAGAGTGATTTACAATTGTAGCTCGCGAGCAGGATTGCAAGCCCTTGGTGATTCGTGTGGAGATTCCCTTGAGATCCTTTCCCTGCATCGTCGAAGAACTCCGTCCGGTGAAATGCTGCAATACGACGTTGATGCAATTGGAGAAATGGCCAAGAAATTGACCAAGCTAAGGTTTTTGACCCTACGAGCATCGTCGAATCAGATGATGAATCCAGTCCGAGTGTTGAAAGAATTCGTCACTTCGTGTCCTACATTGGAAGAAATCTACTTGGTTTCTGTGGGTAAGTTTCCGTGTCCAACTTTTACAAATCTTCAAATTACAACAGTATATGACGGATATTGCAACTATTATGTTGGCCTGAGTCCCCGAACCTTTGTTTATAAAGTTGGTATCGAGGCATTTAAAACTCATTGGTGCAAATCTTAACTTTGTGCAAAAGTTTCAAAAAGTCATCTTATTATTTTTCACTATTTACACAGAAGGTATTTCCCCCCAGTTACCATCTGGTAGGGAACTTTTCGCCATCATTCTTGAATAATAGGCCATATGCACTAAGTAAGGTTCTGGCTTCTGGATCAACTTGAGCAGTTGTGTGAATGGTGACATCAAATCCAAAAGTCTTTGGCCAGTTTTCAGCATTACCTTCGATTTCAGGGAAGAGCTTGACTTCTTCAGCATTAACACCGAATGAAATGTTACCATTTCGGTCTCCTGCTCCATTGGAAATGCCCTTCCATGTCTTTGATCTTGGTAGAACAATTTCAGTAAGAGTATAAAGGAACTGTGACATTGGCCGTCCCTTGATAGTAATCTTAGCACCAATAGGCATTCCTGGACGTAAATTCCAGGTTGGAACGTTGGTCTTAGCGTAAACCAACTTTGGCTTCATGCCTGTGATTTGTTGAAGTTGCAACATTGCAGGAATGGTAACATCGGTTTGTTGCTTTGCCTCAGTAGCGAATAAATTGAGTGAGATAGCAGTAATCTCTGGAACGTTAGTCCAATCTCTAACCTTGACATCCTTTGTAGCCGTAGCGTGTCCTCGGGGAAGTTTATATGATCTATTCACATGGAATGGGGAGCTGCCATCCCATTTTCTACTCTTGATACCCTTCTTTTCGACTTGGTTATGGAAATAATTAATTAGTAACAAATCTTGTTGAACAGTGTTGAAATGATGGTCCTTGACTCGGTCTGGCATAACGTCGAGTGGGCGAAACCCAGGAGATTGTACCGACGATTTTGGAAGCAAAAGTTTTCGAAATCGTTGAGACAGTTGTGCATTCTTATATTTAACGGTATGATGAACCGGATTAACAATGGAAACTCCTACTTTCCCCATAGTGAATTATGCTTGATTGGTTGGAATTTTTCAAGGTAAGGACAAATTTTTGAAATTTGAAATTTGGCTTTGACCCGACGGTGTTCCGGTACGTCGGTAATCCGTCAAATTATTTTTTTTCCCATAAGGGTACACAACAAATACTACAACAGTAGGATCTGTATAGAGCTTGACGGACGATGCGATTTTCAATTCATCGTGGGGATGAAGATGATGATGGCTATGACTCTCTATGGTCAGATTCGGAGGAAGAAGAGTTCCCTGTGAACCCTAGCAGCGACGACGAAGACGAATTGACTCCAGGGTCTCATGAAAACGAAACTTCATGGGTATCTAATCATGAAGACACTTTTAATGATGTAGAAACTTCGGATGAACGTCAATATAGAAGACGTTCCATATTAGCTGATTATAAGAACTCTAATAACTCGCATCCATATATCAGGCATCGATCGTCACCAGTGTTGACACGAGCTCAAATGAATGCGGAATTGGAAAACGTGAATGATTTAATTGGAAAATGGAGTATTAGCAATTTAGACAAGTATAAGCAGGAGAGACAGGAGGAGCAGTCGTATGCTAAGCAACAATGGGATCAAATTTATAGCCAAGAACGTGGAGAGCTGGCGGAAATCGATGATACGCTGGACTCGGTCACGAAACGACGAAATGCAAAAATCCAAAAGATGTTAGATGATAGAAGGCGTCTGCAAGAACTAATAGAAAAGGAGAAGCGTGAAAAGGAGGAAGCCGAACGGCGGGCCAAGGAAGAGGCTGAGCGTAGAGCCAAAGAGGAAGCCGAACGAAAAGCTAAGGAGGAAGCTGAACGAAAGGCTCGAGAGGAGGCGTCTAGAAAGGCGAAGGAGGAAGCTGACCGAAAAGCCAAACAAGAAGCAGATTTGAAAGCCAAGCAAGAAGCCGAAAAGAAAGCCCAGGAAGAAGCCGAACGAAAGGCGAAACAAGCAGAAGACGATAAGATGTCGAAGCAAGGTTATACTAAGTGGGACAAAGTTGAGGAAGAATTCAGCTATTATAAGCAAAAGATTGAAGATATTAAAACTAATATCTTGGCCCCTGTGAGTAAAGATCCGGCACTGAAAAAGTATTGTTTCAACACCAAACGTCATATGAAACCAAAATTAGGACAATTAACCAATTCAAAGGCACAATTGAAGAAGATCTTGGCTGAAATTGTTCAAATTTTGGATGATTGTCGAGCACATAATCAAACGGTATATTCCTGGGCATTAAACTTTTTGGCGAAGGCTATAGTGGCCCAAGCAGAAGCCGAAGTATCGGTGAAGATTCAGGCTGCACTTCCGTTGGGATTATTGTCTCTTCAATTATTATTAAAGCATGAACAATTGAAGGAGTTGTTGTTGGCCCGATTTGTCAAAAAATGTCCCTATGTGATTGGATATACCTGTCCAATAGACACCGAAGAGGGCCGGAAACGAATGGGGTGGAAACGACCAGATGAGAAATGGGAAGATGAAACAATGTATTCTGAGCGAATGGCGGGTATTTGTGCAGTATGGACTGTTCTGAATTACTCAAAAATCTCTGCCTCGGGTTCGGTGCCACACCCATACCCAATCTCCAATTCCTGGAAGTTTGTGTCCCGTCAGTTGAACAAGCCAATAGAAGCGATCACTAACACACATTTCACTGTCGTTGCTGCCTGGTGGGACATCTGTGCTGACCGGTTCCTTCAGGCATTTGGGAAACAGGGGCAGAAACTTTTGAACCTACTTTGGGATGATTGGACTGATGCATGCAAAGATAAACGATTTCCTGCTGCTGCTCGATTACGATTATTAGGAGAAGACTGGATGAACAGTGGAGTGCCTACGAAGGGACTCAAGCCGATGGACGATTAACACATAACTTAACTAGAATGTTCTAGAGTATTAATATATTAACTTGCATATCATTTTCTATAAACCTTTCTAAAACCATACCACACGGCCCCCACCAGGACAACAGTTCTTAAAACCATCGTTGTGGCAATTCCTTTACCCAAGTACCAAAAGTAGCCATCTAGCATTTTTGACACCAAATCCATATTTCCGCCTTTATAGCCTTCATCCACTCTGATCTTTTGGACTAGCTGTCGAACTCGTTGTCGATGTCTAAACGACAACATTGCAATCACTAATCTCATATCTAGGGCCTCCATTGTTGGGAACTTGAAGTTTTCAATAGCATTTCCCGGTTCAATTAATTCGAAAAAGTCCAGCATATAAGCCAGTGTCAATCCCCACAATTTGAATGGTAGTTTGAACTCCTTATCGTGGTTTGGAGGATGCAGATCCACACAGCTGAAGGACATTTTCCCAACTGATTTCTTGATTACAGAGTTCAGCCAATTTGGAATAAACCAGTATTTTTCCAAACCCATTCTATCTCCTACTCTGACCGATTCCTGAGACATGTTCTGAATGTTCAAGAGTTCTTCAATCGGGTACCAAAATGCGGTTGCAACCTCTGTTGGTTGAATGTTGAGTTCCGTCTCGGGATCATTGACCACAAACACGAATGGGCATAGGGTCATAATTGTTCTTGATCCCCACGAAACCTTGATTAAACGTTGATCTAAAGGTCCAATATAAGTTCCGTGACTATTCAAGTCCAACCCCACTTCTTCATCGGTCTCCCTCACTGCAGTCATCAAATCGCTGTCATCCTCAGGATCCCGTTTACCTCCAGGTAACGCAATATGCGAAGACCATCTGTCCCTATCGCTCTCTGCACGTTTAATGAACAGGAGCTCGGGCTTCACATCATTTTGTCCATCATGTTCTCGTTCTCGGAGGAGTTTGAGTAACTCATCCGCCGAATCTGTTTTTGGAATTTTTTCCAACCCGCGAAACCGAATTACTAGAGCTACTGAGCAACGTCGCTTCACTCCCTCTTCTTCAACATGTATCTCTTCATGGTTTTTCACCCGTTCTAATGCATCCAGAACAGTCATTGCTGGTATTACTAATGTGGAGAACTTCAGATGTGCTCGGCCCGGTAATCAGGTTTCGGTAATATTTTTCAACCAAGGAAGAGGGGTCAGTATGTATCACTGCAAATGTATGAGTGTGATGGGCGTATAATGTATATTTCAATTGAGAATTTGATCCAATTGACCCGAGAATGATTTCGTTTTTTTTTTTTTTTATTTTCAGAATAAGAGTTTTTTTGATGCTCGGCTGAGACTTCCGTCTAGTAGAAGAGTCTCAGTGCAATTGGATCTGTTAGAAGATACACTGTACTATCAGGCAAAGGCAATTGAGCCTCTTTTGTAGATCCGCAATTATATAACTATTTATTTTTAACATTTTCAGAATTGAATTGTGTGCGTTGGAATCTAGACACAACATCTGGGTGGTTTAAGTCCAGCAGATATACATACACACACGGTTGGGACCCCCGCGTCATTTCACAACTTCAATAATAATGGATAGAACGAATAGACCTCAAATCGTAGGTCCAGAAACCCCGGGAGCGCCATATCCTCAACGGGTGGAAGCTACGGTTATTGCTGGATTCGGCCGAGGATCCAGTGATCTTGGGATTCCAACAGCAAATATTCCTCAAGACGTGGTGGACAAGCTTGATTTACCGAACACCGGAATTTACTATGGCTGGGCCAGCGTCCATGAAAACACAGATGATCAAATCGCTGGTAAACCCGAAGGTGGGAGAGAAGTTGAATACACGAGAGGAACCGATTTAAAGCAGGGCTTAGATTCGGAGGTTGTCCACCCAATGGTAATGAGTGTTGGTTGGAATCCGTTTTACCACAATGACAAGAAATCAGCAGAGATTCACATAATGCATAAGTTTCAAAAGGAGTTTTATGGGGCCAAGATACGGTTGGTCATTCTCGGATATATCCGGCCAGAATTGGACTACATTTCCAAGGGTGAGTTTGGGCGGTTTTTTGCTTATAGTTTGTGCTAACCTACTTTTTATTTTTCGTTATAGAAGCTTTGATTGAAGACATTAACACTGACATTCGGGTCACCGAAAACTGTCTTAAAAGACCGGCATATTGTGAATACAGATCTGATAGTTTTTTCAAGTAGATCAGTCCATTAGATGTGTGTGTACATTTGTAAGGTGTGGGCGATGCGGTTTCCCTGGATACTTTCCAATTTAGGTTTGTAGGGGGATCCTAGAAATGAGACTTTAGTGATGAATAATAACATATGTGTATATTTGAATCCCGTAATCCGGCGCTCTCAATTGATTTGACGAAAAGTCCGAAGATAGATAGTAGTAGTTGAGGGAAAGGGTTTACGACTAGAACTCGGCGGCATAAGGAATTGTTAAATAACACAGTTGTTTGTATCAACCAGCTTTTGATGATTCAGGTCAATTGCAGCACGCAATGGAGGGATGGTTACGCCAGAAGAAGTGTATATCTATTAGTTAGTCAAGATTATATATGTACAAAAAGAGAAGAAGAATCATTGAGTCTTTTTAGAGGTATCCCGACTTGCCCGAATGGCACTCTTGACTCTACGAATAACCAAGGAGATCATCTTACGGAACCAGAAGAGATTGAGCAGGGTCAGGGCAATGTTGGCCCCAACATTGCAATACGGTAACCATAGTGGGTGATCGGATTGATCGGAAAACACATCTGAAGCCAGATTATAGGCCTGGTAAATCCCCCATACGATGCGGGAGGAGAAGAAGGTGATGAGAAGCAAAACGGCATTGATTGCCTGAAGATACATTGGAACGGTACCTTCGGGAAGATGTGTGGCAAACCAATGGAAGTTGACAAATGGTGTGGAAGCTTCGAAGAGTAAGAAGATTGGGGTATAATACATCACATATGGACGCAATCCTTGGAGGAACACAAATAAGGATCCGACTCCATGAAGAATAAAACCAGGACCGAAGATCTTTACATGCCAAATGCAAATCATAGCATCCCAAATAAAATAACCCAACGCCATGGCCACAACAAACCCGCAATATGGGGTGTATCCATTGACTCTATCCTCAGCTAGGGTTCCGTCTCCAAAGAGCGGGTAGGCCAATGCCAAAATGAACATGCATTGGAATTGAGAAACCACATGGATGCTGAAATTGAGCTGGTTCTTTGGGCTTAGCGTGTTAAACGTACTCCATATTCTAGGAAGGATGAGCTGCGTAAGTGTATAGAGTATATTGTATCCAGCTAGTGAGAGAACAACTTCATGCCAGTGAAACGGAAGTGCTCGGTACCCATATTTGACCGCATAATGGGCGACTTCAGCATTAAACACTGGAAAGCCATAGTGACTCAGAGGGTCATAGAAAACCATAATGCTGAATAATGATAGAAAACAACCAAGAAAGAGAAAAAAAAAAAAAGTTAAAAGAAAATAATAAAAGGATAACCCCCTCTTATTAACTCAGTATTCGGCGTTATGTCAGCTCTCAAAACCAACACCAATTCTACCATATGCTTCTATAAAAGAAAAAAAAAAAAATATCGGACCGAACCCTAGCCCAAGCCGTATGAAAATGATATCATAACAAAGGGAGTTGGGGGAGGCGGAGAAGTAGTCTTCTGACCTGAAGATATTTCCAAATCTTGACCAGAAGGGCGGTAGATAATTGGAGATGATACAGGTGATGGCTATCACTTGATTCAGTCTGGTGAGACCGTTGGGGCGGATATAATTGGACAGAGTTGGGGTTGGGTTTAACGGTTCGCGATCTTCAGGGTAGATCCGACCGGGATAATTAAGCTCAATAATGACGCAGTCTTCCAACGGTTTTCGGCATAGCCTCACCTAGTTATACGCACTCAAAACCCTCCTCAGTGTTTTATAGGTGTCTTGCGCCATCCTGTACTTGTACGCTTTGGGCTCAGTTGGTCTTGTTTGTCCGTTTGTGCGGTTGCTCTGAATTGCATTTCATTTCTGGAACAAAGAATTGTGCGACTTGCCTTGTACCGTTATAAGAAAAACGCCCGCCGTATTGGATGATGGAGTGTATGAGCTGAGCAAAATCAGCGGCATTGAGAAAGCCCCTATTCAACCAAGGAAAAAAAAAAAAAAAAAAAAAAAAAAAAGCTGTGTGACCCATATGTGCAATAAAGTGGTGAAAACCTAACTCCGAAGCCCGCCTGCTTCTTGGTGAAGTGATTAGCGACGCCCCGAAACTCCATCACGCCTCGATGAATATGTGCATATAATGCTACAAAGGCATCATAATAGCAGTGGGCGTCAGATGCAAGTTGCCGAGCGTTCAAAACGCAGGGACATACCAGAAAAGTTCCCACTCCTCGTCAGGTCAGCTGAAGGATAGGATTGATCAAGGCGTTTGCTTCTTGGCAGGAACAGTGATGATCGCGAGTAATGTTGCTGTGTGGAGTCAGCATATCCGTTGACTCGATTTGGACCCCGTTCGTGTCAAGTTATATATGGATATATCGCCAGCGTGAAAGCATTGGTTGCTCCCTCTAATGTCAGGCTGTGGTGGGGGAAGAGCATCCCTTCTTCGCCTTGTCGGCTGCATGTAATCCCACCCCGTCCCAATTCGCTCATGTTTGGAGGATCCCTTAATACCCCTGATTGGGCACAAGAATCGCACTAAGTGCATCCCAGATGTCAATCGTTAGGTGGGATTTAATGCGAGGTGATAAATGCAGTAATATAAACGGGGACGATATGTCCACCCCCGCCGGAAGATGCTTATTAAGATATTAGTCAGCAAAAAGAAAAGAAAAGAATGTTCATACGGGGGGTTTCAAAGTGAGCTTATGTCTAAGACTTTTGCAACTGTTTTATTCATTTCCATTTACCGAAGACCAATAAAAGGGCTTTCCGCGGCGTTTCTTCGGGTTCGGATAAATGGCCAGTCCCAATGTGCTGGTAAGGGCCCAAACTTTATGACTCCCAAACCCAAATGATTTGCATATGCCTGCTACGTGGGAGATGTCTCATAATTGAGTGAGATGGATATGCATAATAATAGTGGCATATATGCTTCATCGGGAACTGTTGTTGAGCTTTTTTACGTTTAGTTTTTTTATTATTTTATTATTTACACTTGTACCTGTACCTGCACACCACCTGCCTTGCCTTCATCGTTACAATGAACCGTTTATCGGATGAATTAATACGGGTAGTCGGGTACTATCTGGAGGGCGAAGACTTTATCAATTTCCAGGCGACTTCTTCGAGATTCCGTGAAATTCTAAAGAGAGATCTATGGTTGGATCTTGTTGTCGATTACCGCAAGGAAAAAACGTTGAGAACGCCGATTCTTAGATTGAGATATAGGAAATGTCGACGACGCGAATGGTATTTCCAAGAGGACCATA
Source organism: Blastobotrys serpentis (assembly GCA_003705695.2). Classification (NCBI taxonomy): domain Eukaryota; kingdom Fungi; phylum Ascomycota; class Dipodascomycetes; order Dipodascales; family Trichomonascaceae; genus Blastobotrys; species Blastobotrys serpentis. The sequence goes on from PPJG02000055.1 coordinate 29,441, forward strand.
CTTGTCACACTCGAATGATGCGAATAGGCTGGAACGACATTGGGACCAAGTTTGATCCGAAATCGTCCAGGACCCTGCAGCAGGGTCTTGGTAGTGTACGTTTTCTTTCGCTGGTGGTCAACGGGGATGAGCAAAAGGAGCTCTGCATGGAGCGTCTCAAAGAGTTAAAGGATTATCTTACTAGTCTCGAGTATATAGAATTTCGTGGACAAATGGTTATCGACTCCCGCATGCTTAGAGTTTTGTCCCAGGATTTCCCGCAGGTCAGCGAAGTCAAATTCGACAACAACCCGGAATGTCTTCCAACTGAATTGGTTAAATCGACAGGGCTGTCCAGTGCACACGATAAATTCACAGCCCTAAACCTGTGCTACAACACCGAAGTTTACGAGAACCGAGCCATCGTCGAAAATCTAAAGTCGCTCCGCAATTTGACCCGGCTCTCCTTGCATTATTCGGCCTCCGAAGTTCAAGATAACAGGGCGTTTTTTGACGCACAACGGCTATCCAGCATATTACAAAACTTCCCCAGACTCAAGCGACTGGAAACCACAGCACCTATCTTCAATCCTCAGGGCATAACATGGCTGCCGGAAACAGTCGAGTCCTTGGTGGTTTCCGGTGCAACGGGAATAAACGACCCAATAGCGAACAATGGTTCCAAACTTAAGGAGCTCCTTGTATATGGTCCCTTGACTGAGGCAACCTGGGCGGCCTACAACCTCCAGTCCCTCGAGTCGCTGCAAATAATATCCGCCCACGTTTCCCCAGACACTCTACACTGGGAGACCTTAATCGATGCAATCGCCATGTGTCCTGTAAAGTCGATCAGCATTACCGTCCCGGACATCACCACCTTAGCCGCAACGTTTCTATTCCGGGTCTCTGACACGGTCTTTGTCGAGCATCTCAAATCTCTCAAGCTTTCCTATTTCCATGACCCTGAAATGCCGCCCTTGAAGATCTTCAGATCCTTCTCTGTAGTGCTTCCCGTCCTCGAGTTCCTGATGGTAGATCTCCGACCCGAACGTGGCATGGCCCGAGAAAGCGTACTCGAGGTCTTGGACTTATTTGCCAAAAATTGTCCGGCACTCTCAGACCTCTACATCTCCTATTCCGATACTTTGGGCTTGGATCTGGGTCCAAGTCTCCTTGACTACTACGGCCACAGAGTCCTTGATACCCAATATCATGCTCATTTCTCCTCACAAAACCCGATTTACCGAGTAGCCGTTCCAACTTTAAGAAAATTGCGGAATTTTTCCCATCCAACCAACGGCACCTTAGATGACAATAATGATTAATTAATGACCTCCTATTTAATAATATTATAGACTACCTAAGCAAATTTTCCTCTGACCTTTTTTTGCTTTTCTAGGCCACCCAGTTACATACGAATGCATGTCTGTTCAGTGCTGACAAGTTTCAATTTTTCAAAACCAACCCAACTCAGAATTCAGCCAAACTCTTCCCTCCGAAGCTTTCCAGTCATATTAGCTACAACTTCCTTCCTATCTAACCTAAGGCAGACAAGTGTGGGCGGTTTTAACGAGATGATTGGGCCAATAGTAAAACCAGCCTCCCACAGAGATTTCTATCGAATTGAGCGGCCAATTGCGAGTGAAAGGAAATTGTCTCTGCTTTTAGCACCTTTAGCAAGCTGTTACCAACAACGACGGATCTTGCAATAGCTCAATTTACTCTGCTGCGCTCATGTTGCCCTCGACAAATCTCTGACACGGACCCCTGAACGACTTATTGCCGTGCAGGCGTGGTTGTCGGGGCAACCGGTAAACCCTCGACAGAACATAAAACGGCAGTATTTTGCAGTGTTTTTACGGCATCAAATTTCCCTTACTACTTCTCGAAAATACAGAAATAATGTCTGGCTACCCACTTCTTGTTCTCGGAAACCCACTTTTGGATCTCCAAGCTGATGTCAATGACGAATATCTCAAGAAATATGACTTGAAGGCTGATGATGCCATTTTGGTCGAAGACAAGCACATGCCAATCTTCGAAGAAGTGAACAACATGGACAATGTTCACATTCTCGCTGGTGGTGCCGCTCAAAATGGTGCCCGTGGCGCTCAATACATCTTGCCAAAGGACTCCGTCATTTACTTCGGTTCCGTTGGTAATGACAAGTACGCCGAGCAACTCAGAAAGGCTAACGATGCTGCTGGTGTCGTTTCCAACTACATGGTCCAACAAGACATTGGTACCGGTAAGTGTGCTGCTCTCATCACCGGCAAGCACAGATCTCTTGCCACTGACCTCGGTGCTGCAAACCACTACAAGGTCACCCATCTTAAGGCCCCAGAAAACTGGAAGCATGTTGAGGCTGCCAAGGTTTACTACGTCGGTGGTTTCCATTTGACCGTCTGCCCAGAAGCAATGAATGCGCTTGGTCAACATGCTGCCGACGAAGACAAGATCTACTCCATGAACCTTTCTGCTCCATTCCTTCCAACTGTCTTCAAGGAACCTTTGGACAGCAACTCCCGATACTGGGATTATCTTATCGGTAACGAATCTGAAGCTCTTGCTTACGCTGAATCTCACAACCTCGGCACTACCGATATTGAAGAAATCGCAAAGAAGATTGCCCTTTTGGAGAAGGCCAACACCTCTAGACCAAGAACCGTTGTCTTCACCCAAGGTACCGAAGAAACCATCACTGTTGTCGGTGATGTCGTCAAGCAAACTACCACCACCAAGAGATTCCCAGTTCGTCAACTGTCCCAAGACCAAGTCAAGGACTCCAACGGTGCTGGTGACGCTTTCGCCGGTGGTTTCCTTGCTGGTATCGTCCAAGGCAAGGACTTGGCCGCCGCTGTTGACATGGGTCAATGGCTTGCTGCCCTTTCCTTGCAAGAAGTTGGCCCATCCTTCCCACTTCCAAAGCAAACTTATCAACCACGTGTTTAAGCTAATGTTGTAACGACATATTATGATGGCTCTCAACGGGCCTTTTGATGATTTGATGATAGATTCAACTCTGTATATATAAATGATTATTAATATATTAAATCTCTTTGACTTTGTAACCTTCCATATCAACGTTGCTTGTTGTATGTCGTATTGCGGAGCACAGGTGCCTCGCAGAGCTACCTTTTTTGCTTCTTTTCGGAGAAAAAAGAAGCCGCCGGAGGCACATCCTTTTCTAGAAAAGAAACAAAGGCATTACTTTGATGAAAAACGATGCGGAACTCAGTTATCTTCTCTTCGTTACATGCGGGATACCGCTGCGATTAGCACCAATAACTGTGGGGATTTTATGCATGTTGCTCACGTTACTTGCCAGGTCGTATGCATTATCTGACCCTCTGGGATTGAGGATTCCTTCGTGTAACCAGAGTTCATAATCGAAGTATCTATAGTGTTTTGTAATATATATATATATATATATTCAGATGTTGAGTATACCTTTCTAGTGTGTTGCTGTATTGTATCGACGTTTACCGGCGAATTGAACTGCAATTGAATTCCATGCCGGAAATGTGTGGCACCTGGTCCAACGTCGAAGATCTTAGTTAACAAAAAATTAGATCAACTAATATGAACGCAGATCTAATCTCTCGCTAATGCCATCATTACCTTTGCTTGTTGGCTGAGAATTATCCAGTTGAACCTAGGTGAATCTTGCTACAACGAGTGTGTGTACAGAAAGCCGCCATTTTTTTCTGTACAGAACAGATTATTGTTTCTAAGGTCAGTGCATGTATATATAGTAAATAATTAAAATGGCATACCCCAGTTTTTGTGGCGGAACCAAATCCTCAGATCCGAAATGCAGGTTAATGCATCCTTTGCATATGATGGTCAATTGTGCTTGTCCTGGTATAATTGAAAGATTGATAGTTGCTAGATGAACTCAATGAATTTTAAAAAAACTAAGACGAGAATAGTTGGTTATATTAAATCATTCGGTCACGATAATCATCAGTAGTATCTACTACATCCAATCTGTGTGACTTGCTTCAACAAATATATGAAAGATATACCTAATTCACATGAGCTCGTACAAAGATTGTCAAATCCTACGTCAGAAAAAATATACGGCAGCTAATGAATATGATTGAGATTTCAATTTCCCCACAGTTGAATCGTATAAATTAGAATAGTAATGACCAATTATTACCGCCGTAGAGCAAATATGAACATTATACTATTTTTCCTTTCCTACTTTGCTATTTTCACAGATTTCGCATCTGGAATCCCAGTTCAAGCACTCAAAGAAGTCAACGGTAAACCAATTCCGGCCACGGATGACCCCTTCTATACTCCTCCAGAGGGGTATGAAGATAAGCCATTGGGTGCTATCTTAAGGCATAGGACAGTCAACAGCCCTGGGTTCTTGTTTCTCAAAGCAAATCTTAAGGAAACTATCCAGATTCTTTACAGATCAAGCAATTCTAGTGGCAGTCCTATGGCAACGGTCACTACAGTCATGATTCCAGAAAACGCTGACAAGACCAAATTACTCTCTTACCAAATCTATGAAGATTCGTCTTATCTGAATTGTGCCCCATCTTATGGAATCCAATTCGGATCTGACCCTCAGTCAATTGTGGCTCAAGTTGAGTTTCTAACGATGCAATCAGCACTCAATGAGGGTTGGATTGTCAGTACACCAGATTACGAGGGCCCCAAATCCGCATTCACAGCTGGATACGTTTCCGGGCAAGCGACGCTTGATTCAATTCGTGCGGTGTTAGGTTCCGAGGATATCACGGGTGTGGATAAGGATTCCACCGTCACCATGTGGGGTTATTCTGGAGGATCGTTAGCCTCTGGGTGGGCCGCTGAACTTCAACCAGACTATGCGCCGGAACTGAAAATTGCCGGTGCTGCTCTAGGCGGATTTGTACCGAATATCACAGATATCGCACTCAAGGTCAATAAAGGGCCATTTGTGGGCCTGGTTCCAACTGCAATCTATGGGCTAGCCCAAGAATACCCTGAACTTAAAGAATTTGTGGACTCCCAGTTGATTGAATCTAAGAAAGATGCATTTAACAAAGTTGCAAAGCAATGTTTGATCGAGGATGCATTGCAATTTGCATTTCAAGATTGGGGCACGTATTGTAAAAACGGCACAGATGTTTTACACCATCCAATTGCGCAAAAGGTGACTTCAGAGAACAGCATGGGCCGTCATATTCCCAAGAACGTTCCATTATTTATTTACCATGCTACCAATGATGAAATTGCTGATATTAAGACTGTTCGAAAGACCATTGACACCTACTGTTCTAACGGTGCCAGTGTGGACTTTGTTGAGGACCAAAGTGCTGAGCATGTTATTGAGGCTATATCGGGTAGTGCAGATGCATTCCTTTGGCTGAAAGACAGAATGAACGGCAAACCTGTTGATGAAGGATGCAAGAGAAGGACTACATTTTCAACGGGGTTTGACAAAGGTGCGCCAGAGGCGTTTGGTAAAGATATTTCTGGCGCTTTATCGGCGCTTTTTGGAATTCCCGTAGGACCTAAGGCCATTGGATAATTATATAGGGTTAATGGTTTGTTTTATGAAATATGGTGCCTCTGGCGGCTTCTTTTTTCTCCGAAAAGAAGCAAAAAAGGTAGCTCTGCGAGGCTGTAGTGTGAAACCTCTAATAAGAATTATATATTTCTCAATTACCTTATCAATGTTCCGACTTTGGGTTTCACCGTTTGCTTCTCGTTTAAAGTGTGTGTTCTTTTGGACTTTAGAGCTCCATACAAATTCTCGCACGCATGCTTAGTACTAGCTATTGGTTCAGAGAAGGGGGATTCATTCTCCTTGTAGTCAGGGAGACTATTCTCGCAACTGGAGGATGCATATCGACCCCGATGATCAAAGGTGTCTTTGATGCCAGTGGCCGATTTCAGTCTCCTGTTTATCGCAATTGGCCCCTGCATCACAAAATCAGTAGTGTCAATGCTACTGTTGCTCCTGTTTCGAGGCACCAATTGATCAGCCGGCGTTGCCGCTGTCGGCTGTGGTAGCTTTCGCCGTTTAAGCAGCCGCTTCCTGTTGGATTTCCTGAATGACTGTTTCAATGAATTGAGAAGTCCATTGGCTGCAACTTTCCCAGAGGAGGATAATCCCTTCTCATAATCAGCAACGGCGCCCTCAGACAACGATTCCTCATCTAAAATCCGCAGCAGCGTTAGCAGAACACCAGGCTTACAAAATACAATTTACAAATTTACGACATGTACAACCATACCAGACTTGCGGATCCAATGGCGATGATGCTTGCAATAATAATAATGGTAATGGTAATGTACCACATTATTGGAAGAATTGCTAGCCATTATAAAACCGTACGAGTAAATAAACAATTGATAGTGTTTACAAAAGACTAAATCCAAAGGAAACATGTTACATTATTTTGTTGTGAGTTTACATGAAAAAGTTAACCTTACTTGTTACCAGCAACAAAAGTCGTTTAAACTCTCTTGCCTCTTCTGCTGGTGGTTCTGGTGTGTTGACCTCTAACCTTGAGACCCCAGAAGTGTCTAAGACCTCTGTGAGCTCTGATCTTCTTCAAACGTTCCAAATCTTCACGGAGCTTGTTGTCGAGTTGGTTAACGAGGAGGTGGGAGTCCTTGCCGTCAACGAAGTCACGTTGTCTGTTAAGGAACCAAGCTGGAATCTTGTATTGCTCTGGGTTTTGGATGATGGTGACGATTCTTTCAAGTTCTTCGACAGTAAGTTCACCAGCTCTCTTGGAAAGGTCGACATCGGCCTTCTTGCAGACCAAGTTGGCGTATCTACGACCAACACCACGGATGGTGGTCAAGGCGTACATGACCTTAATCTTACCGTCAACGTTGGTAGAAAGAAGACGGAGAATGTGTTGGAAATTACCCTTCTCAGTGACGACGAGAGACATATTGTTGGTCGATTTTGATATTGATGTGTGTTTTTTCACGGATGTCTATCCTGACTTCGTCAAGGTTGGTTTGGGAGGTTTGAGTGGCTCTTCCGTTTTAGGAAGTATCTCGGAATTTTTGGTCCCAACAGTCACAAAAAAATAGAAAAGCCTCACGCACACACATACAAAAGAAAAACTCCCACCAGGCTCACACAACGGGGGAATTTTCTGTTAGCCCTAATTGAAGCCCTAAGAGACTTTGACAGAAAATTTTTTGAAATTTTTTGTAAATAAAATAAATTAAAATGAAGAAACCAGAAGGGCTGTCGGGAGACCGAATTCGGGGTGCCGAAGACAGTTTATAGATTTTTCCACTATCTTCATTGAAATTGTACATAGGGATAATATAAACAATCGTAATAGAAATATGAAGATAGAAGCGGAGCGAGAGAAGTTTATGACCAACTTTGAGGTGTACGAATATATTGGACAGGTTCGAGAGAGAAATAAGGCTGATTTCCACCATTCGCGATCAGAACACTTGGAAACAATTCTTTTAGAAGTTCAATCTTATCTTCGGGATCGGCCCACTGGTAACACAGAGGGACCGCAAAGCCAACAGGCAATTGAAGAATTTATCAATTCGGTGCATCAAGAAGGAATTGAGCTGGAAAAGGTGGAATATTTGCAGCTGGTGAACTCAGCTCCAGCGAGTCCGCCGGTGTTGTATAATCTGATTGAAGATATTGAACAGAGACTGGATGAGGCTCAGATCCAAAAATTAGTCACGTTGAGTACACAATATCTTGGATCAGAACCAGCGCCTGAAATGAATGCAGAAGACGAAGAAGCATAGTTGGGATATGGGTCTTATTTATTAATACTAAACAACAGATAGATATACTTTACTCTTGTGGTCCCTTCATACCACCGGAACCTTCACCTTGCTTTCTAACACCACTAACAATATCATCAACACGTAAAAGTAAACAAGCACTTTCAATGGCAGTCTTTATAGATTGTAACTTGATAGTCTCTGGTTCCCAGACACCATATTCGTTCATGTCAACAACCTTGCCCTTTTCACCATCAATACCAAAGGTGTGTTTACCCTCAGCATGTTTTGCACGTAGAGAGGTGAGAACTCGGATGGAGTTACCGCCGCAGTTTTGAATTAAGGTTCTTGGAATGACTTCCATGGCGTCGGAAACAGCCTTGTATGGCCACTGTTGAACACCTTCAATCTCCTTGGCCTTCTCAGCCAACTTGACGGAAATAGCCATTTCAGTAGCACCACCGCCTGGGGAAAGACGTGGCTCAAACATGACGTTTCGTGCAACCGCCATGGCGTCTTGTAAGTTTCTATCAATTTCATTCAGAATATCCTTTGAAGGGCCGCGCAAGAGAACGGTGCAGGCGCCTGGGTCTTCACATTGAGTCAAGAAAGTGAAATATTCGTCACCAATCAATTCAATGTTGAACAAGCCACATTTGGTACCAATGTCGGATTTGCGGATATCTTCAACACGATTGACAATGGTGGCACCGGTTGCTCGGGCAATTCTATTGTTGTCACTCTTCTTCACTCTTCTCAAAGCGGTAATGTTTTCCTTCAAAAGATAATGCTGAGCCAAATCGGATACACCTTTTTCGGTGATAACCAAATCAGGCTTGTGTTGGACAATCGCATCACACATGGCCTTGACTTGCTCTTCTTCAATTTGTAAGATTCTGTTCCAGTCGCTATCCTTTGTGATTTCAATGTTAGTTTGAGATTCTCCCTTCTTGTATTCTAATGGGCAATCCAACAACAGCACTCGTGGATTCTCAATTCTACGTCTCATCTTTGGATGGGTGATGTCCTTGTTGAGCATAACACCATCCAACACCCTCGAGTCTTCAATCTCGCCACCTGGAACCTTTTCGATTCTAGCATATCGCTTGACGTCGATTTCCTTGCGACCATCAGCCTCAAGTCTGGCAACAGTCTTGACAGCAGTCAATGCTAATTTACACATGAGTTCGGACCATCTGGCAACGAACTTAGTACCAATGGATGCAGAGATAATTTGGATCATTGCCTTTTCATCGTCCAAGTCAACTGGCTTGGACACATCGTGGATCACCTGTAAGGCGTCTTCCAAAGCGTCCTTGAGGGCAGAAATGATCACGACAGGGTGAATGTTCTTTTCGATGTGTGGGTAAGTTTGAGCCAAAATCTCACCAGCCAAGATGATAACCGTAGTAGTACCGTCACCAACTTCTTCGTCTTGGGTTCTACTGAGTTCAATCATAGACTTTGCTGCAGGATGGGTGACGTCGATTTCTCTGAGAATTGCGTGGCCGTCATTTGTCAACACAATGCCTCCAACTGGATCCAACAACATTTTCAGCATGGCCTTTGGCCCTAAACATGTTCTGACAATGTCTGCAACACTACAGATACAACAGCATTAGTGGTTTGTTTTTGCAGGGTTTAAATTCTTCGATACTTACGCCTTTGCTGCAGTAATGTTTGATGTCTGGGCCTTTCTGCCAGTTTGCCGTTCGCCACCGGCATCTACAACCGTTAGTTCCTATTCGAAATAGAGCTTCTCGAGCTACTCACTCATAACTACCACAGGAGCTTGCATTTTAGGTGTATCTGGTTAATCTGTCCTGTAACGTTTTTGTGTTTGGTGTTGAAAAATATATGATCCGCGAAAACGCGTGTTCCCCGAACCTCAAAGAAACTCGCAGACACAGACGCACAAAACGCCACAATATAGCCTCGCAGAGCTACCTTTTTTGCTTCTTTTCGGAGAAAAAAGAAGCCGCCGGAGGCAGTTTTCAAGAAAAAAATTATTAGGAATAGTTCAATTCATAAGGTCATTATATATATAAATAATTATTATTAACAGAGCAGTTGCTTGTAGAGGTTAGGTAATGTTTCGTTTGCTAGTTCGTTGTGGAGGGTTTCTTGGTCCATTCTCAAGACTGCAGAGCCGTCCTTTGGCTGTGCGGCGGTCTGAACTCTTTCGAAATAATCGGCATAATTGTTCATTCCTTGACAGAAGAAATAGATAGATGCTAAACTGGCGTAAAGGGAGCTGATATAATCTTGTTGTGAGTTGTAAGAAGGTTTTGTGCGTTGCAATGCAGTTGAGGCGGCGAGGACTTGAAGAGATGGAGGAGAGTTCATGGAAACTAAACGAATAAATCGTTGTTGTTCGAGCATTTCTGCCATATCCAGACCACTCAAGACCACTCTCGAGAGTACATTGATGATGAAATAGCCCTCCTCTTTAGATGGGTCATCCACCCGGGCAAAATTGCTGTCAATGAACTTTCCGTTTTGTGCCATCATGACAGGGCTGATGCGAAGGCCGTACATGGCGCCGATGTGAGAGTAGATGCCAACATTTACAGTGTCGACGCCCTGGGTGCCGTCTTCTAGAACAGACGAGAGGAATGAGGAAGATTTGTGGGCCATCTTCTGAGTGTGACCCTTGAGTCGAGAGTCGTCGAATAAGACTTCAGCCAAAACAGTAGCAGTCTTTTGGATTTGGCGGGGTGATCTGCAGAACTTGATATCGTCACTGGTGCGCACCTCATTAATGATATCTCCAAAAACGGACTCCTTGGATGGATTCAAAAGATGCTTAGGATAGAACGAGTCGAAAACTGTGAGGAAATCGGTGGCATGGTAGGCTTCCGGATTAGACGAAATCTCCTTCATCTTTCTAACTGCCTCCTTTTGCTTGATCATTTGCAATAATTCATTTGCTTTGGTTCTCTTGACTTGATCTTGCTCGTCATCTTGTGCGATGTCCAACAAGACGTCTCTGGTTCTAACGCCATGTTCCCAGATATCTTCTAGAGCTTGTTGCTTGATGTCGCCGGCATGAGAATAACTTAATCTCTCAACCAACTCATTTATATGTTGGTTCAACCCAACTTGCTCGGTGTAAAATTTTCTGTAATCGCCTCTATAGGCGCCTCCAGAGAGACTCTGTCCCTGGATCTTTTCACGAATCTTGACACAATATGGTCGCCATAGGCTCTCGTATTGACTGACCTGATAGAAAAGTCGGTTGGTCTGACGAACCGATAACAAATCGTTTCCGTCTGTGAGCTCGGAGAAGATCTCGCAGAGGACTTCACTGGGGAGTTGATCTAACTTCATGTTGTTGGGGTACGCTTCTCTAATACATGTAAATATTTCTGGGGTAAAAAAATGGGAATATTTACTCATATTTATAGTTTTATCCCTCCGCCTCCTATTAAATCCTTCTCTCCACTTTATTTTTTCTACTTGTCTTGGCTATGTTGCGCGCGCGGATTTTGTGGGGTAAGATGACCCCCCTAAAGGGTAATCATACCGCAACCTTCCTATTCCGATCCAGTCCGTTGAGCAGTCACGAGTGGGGGAACTGCCATAAAAAGTATTTCGCTTCCCATTTTTAAGGGTCCTTTAATATAAACCCCACCGCATCCCTCGATATTTTCAGGGGTATTTGTTTCCCTTAGTGGGGCCTTTGTGATTTTGAGTATTTCTCGACATGAACTTGTCCCCATTCCGTTCTCTTATCCTTTTTTTAGACGTGCGTGATCTGGCGTTGATCTTGGAAAAAGAAAACAATTTTCTCCATTGTTTCGGACTAATCCTCCGTATTTTTTCGTTCCCATTTTTACCCGTGAGCTGAATTTTGAGTCACTCAATTCCTCGGTCGGATCAATATCCCAAATGGGCCTTTCTCCCTACACTTTATGCTGCTGTAATATACCGTTTGAAACAGGTGTAATTAAATTACCTGTAGCTTGAATCTTTCTAGGTCTTTGATAAGAAAAAAGTATCACCTTTAGGGGCTGTTTAATTGGTCTAATTGTTTGGTCATCTTACGAAGGTCTTTCTAGAACCGAATTTTTCCTTCTGGATCGGCAGGTTCCGCCGATCAAAAACGATTTTGCCCATATTTTTTTTTTAGTTACGCCGTTTAATTTTCGTCGCTGTATAGTAGTGGTGTTTAGTCACGCAACAATGGGCTTGGTTGTACTGATTTTATTTTTCTGGGTCATCCACCTTCCAGGACATCCGATGCATTCCGGATACCGGAATTTCTACTGTGTTGGGTAAGATGGGTATATTTTTGGGTGTCAACTAGAGAATAGATTATTTTGGTAGGTTGTTTGTCTTAATTATTGTCATTACTTAGTGATGCTCGGTGGCTTAATTTAAACGATTTATCTTTTAATTTTACCTGCATATGCAGGTCATGGTTTCTTTTTCCTAACTTATTTGGGTATGTGATTTCATAATGGAGTGGAATATCCATCCGACAACGACTCTATTGGTGAATTATGGTTGCTATTCTGCCCTGGAACCATCGGTCCATTGGATTTTCCATTTCATGACGTTACTTTGGTAGATAGGTAGCAAAGCATGTCCATAAAATAGTGTGATAAAGCATGTTCACGTATTGAAATTGTAGCATATCCTTGACTATGGCCTCAGCGAACATGATTACGACGTGTGTATGATACTTGAGAATAGTCCGAGTGATCGTCTGGGGTCAACGTGTTGACAATATCTTCGGTAAATTATAAATATACTTACCTATTACTCCCCTGATGTCTGTTCATATATATATAGAGAATAAATGTACATTTCATATAACCAGTGCAATGCCGATATAAGTTATATATAACTTATACATAAGTGTACATTAAAATTTCCAAAAAGATGCGTCAGCCCGGAATCGAACCGGGGGCTCATCGATGGCAACGATGAATTTTACCACTAAACCACTAACGCTTCTGTTGAAAATCGAAAAATGAATCCCTCAACAAGCGACATATGCGCCGCACAAAAATCCTATATTATATATTGGGTTTATATCTGTTATATATAACAGAATACAAAAAAATTTAGAAATCAAAAAGTACAGTACCATCCGTTCGCGCGTCGTCTCCGACCGCGCTACTGAATATGGCCCTTACAGGCTTAACTATATCCGATCGAACGAGAGAAAGTGTTGCCCTGTAGGTATGACCGTACTTAAAATTTTTAAAAATGAGCTTCATCATAAATAAACCCGAAAAGTCACGTGACATATGATCACGTGATAATGTCTTCGAGAATATAATTCATCTGACAGCTCCTTGGGGGGTATTGAGACAGGAAGAAAGATGGCGGAGCCTTAGTTGTCGAGAAAAACGATGATTGGATCAGTATTTACCTCATTGGAAGTTGTAGTAACCAGAATCTTCACATAATCTCTTGAGAGATCAGTTTCTTTCACACTTTCCTCACCTCTCAGTCAAGTGGCAAACTCTTTATCATGAAAATTACTTCGTTAGGCTCCATCAATAGTTCCTTGAGATATTTCAGTGTGTCAAAGGCAAAATGGGTTTCTAAGTGCTCAATTTTAAGGAGCTTCGCTCTATAGCTTATTGAATTGAACAATTGCACGCCGAAGCAAATGTGAGAACTAGTCCTAGAATCTGTATACTTTATTTCATAATACTCTAATACAATCTATTTTTGATCTTAATAATCCTCGTATTCTTCAAGGTCTGTAAAGACAGAACTGCTGACTACACACTCAAATTTAAGGTCAGCCAACTCCATTGATATATAATTTGAACAATTTGTTTACTAAAATCTGCAGCAGGTAAACATGAAGGACAAGACCTAACATCTACACGTTGTCTTGTTACCTGTATTGTATCTATCTAAATATTTTCAGTTCTTAAAATTTGGCTTCGTAGAGCCCAGTTTTGTTCTTATATTTAGTCAGTGAAATGGATCAGTAGGACCAACAATCCTGGAATAGTCCCCCAACAGATAAGGACATCATATACTTCGAGATAGCTATATACAGCGGGATAAGTTTTAGCAGCCGTTTGATCTGCGGCTCTACAGGGTCCGCCAGCATGTTATCTCCGGTCCGTGGCCAAGTCAAGTTAAGTCCGTTCGGACACTTCGCATTTCGATAAAATCCGACGTAAGATCTCTCCTTATCACTAGTTCAACATTGAAAATAGGCTTGGCAACACTATGTAACTGAACGTTTTCAATGATAATTAGCAAAGCAGCTGTTGGCTGTGTAAGGCTCTTTATTATCCACACTTTGACATATATATAAGGCCAAGGAAATGTTTCCTAGAAGAATCCTACTTCCACTAAGTGTACAAAAATATAAAGAAAATGAGAACCAATATCGCCGCTCTAGGCATTATGACGATTGTTCAAACAATGCCAGCATTGGCACAGAATATGTCCTATGGAGCAGACAACTTTTACCGCAGTGACAAGGTGACAGTTCAACCAATTAAGATCCCTAGTCAGTACAACACAACCATTGCGGGAAATCTCTTTACACTCGATAATGACAATTGTGCCGGCGAGAAACCGGTAATCATTGTCGGCCACCCCATGGGCGCAGTAAAGGAACAAAGTGCCAATCTCTATGCCACAAAATTGGCTGAACAAGGGTTTGTCACAGTTTCCCTTGATCTCCCATTCTGGGGTGGCAGCGAGGGTGAGCCACGAAACGCAGTGTCACCAGATCTATATGCTGAGGCTTTCAGCGCAGCCGTGGACTATCTCGGTTTGCAGAAATTCACCAAGGTAGATCGTGAGCGAATCGGTGCTCTTGGAATTTGTGGCAGCGGTTCCTTCGTCATTAGTGCTGCGAAGATAGACCCCCGTATGAAGGCAATTGCGACGTCGAGTATGTACGACATGGGAGCTGTTTCCCGTAACGGCCTGCGTCATTCTCAGAGCATTGGACAGCGCAAAGAGGTCATCGAAACAGCAGCACAGCAGCGTTGGACTGAGGTAGATGGCGGCAAGCTCCAATATACCAGTGGCACCCCAAGTAATCTTACGGCAGAATCTACGCCAGTGGACCTTGAATTTTATGACTTTTACCGCACCAGCCGTGGGGAGTTCACACCTAAGGGTTCGTCGCCAGAACTCACGACCCACCCAACACTTTCCAGTAACACAAAGTTTATGAATTTTTACCCATTCAATGATATCGAGACCATCTCCCCACGTCCCCTACTCTTCATAGCAGGCGACCAAGCCCACTCACGCGAGTTCAGCGAAGATGCTTATGCCCGCTCTCAAGAGCCAAAGGAGCTGGTGTGGGTACCAGGTGCCGGACATGTTGATCTGTACGACCGAACTGAACTTATTCCGTTTGATAAGCTTACCAAGTTCTTTCAAAAGAATCTCTAGCCATATCATGGATCTTTTTATTTGTTCCGTGACTTTGAACCAAATAGATAGTCATATAGACCTATAATTGGAATATAACTATTAGAACGAATTTTTTTCTTCTTTTTTTCCCGAAATAAATTAGATTCAGAGTGAGGTAATTAGTCCATTTGGCAAGTTCAAAATTCCCTCAGCTCTCCAACCAGACAGATTATCGATCCAACCCATTATAACTATCCAAGGATCTAAGCAGTGTGATCCAATAGGTACAATTTGGACAGAAACTAATAATGTTCTATGTACAATATAGTCTTACTACTATAAAACAAAGTTATTCGATACCACAGAAATCGAAATAATTATTGCTGGAATTGACAGATGTAAGTTCCATATCCATAATTCCGAAACGGAGGTCCGACAACATTTCTATTTATCCCGGTTTATATTATAGATGTATCATTTATTAGATGTTATCTACTTTTTTTTGTTCAGTAACCTATTGATATTTTACTATATTCATTCTCTTTCAACAATATTACCAAATTATAAAATGCACTTAAATATAAATAGAATTTCACTCATAATCTTTTTCCTACTGCTGTTCGCGCTTTGGGAAAGCAATAGTTAGAATACCGTCCTCAATAGACGCATCCACTTTGTTCTCAGAAATTATAGAGTCTTGTGGAATAGTCATTGATCGTTGAAACTTCTCAGTTGTAGTCCAACTATGGTCAGAATCATCACCAGACGAGCTCGTTATTTCCCCAGAAATAGTTAACATATGCGTTTCTGGGTCATAATCAAAGTCGATATTGTCGCCCTGTGATACGGGAACACTTGCAGTTATTTTATAATGGTCAGATTCATCTTCAAGTTTCATTGATGCATCGGTAGAAAACGAGCTAAAAAAGCCATCGTCATTCAGCATAGAATGAAGTGACAAGTCTTGATCATGGCCGTTGAATTTCAAGAGATTACCGAAGTGGTCAAAGTCCCTGAAGTCAGAGAAAAAGTCATAAAAGTTGTTTAATTGATTAGTTGATCTTGTCAATGCCATTGTAATTCTTTTTTGTTGAAATAAAAAATCTTGGATAAAACTCACATATTTATATTTTTTGGATCATGCTCCATAGAATGCTCCAGAAATTTCCGGAAGAGGCAAGTCCCGTTATTACTTTCTCTGAGCCGCACCAGAAGGTTCTAGAATATTGAACTTCTTTCGAGAGGCCAAAAACACAAAACGACAAATAAGCCCATCAAACAAACATACTTGAAACCCTATTTTGTATGAAGCATTTATGTAGGGGGCATAAATAAATATATTGTTGTATTGTTGTTTTTCAACGTGAATTGAGTAAAACCTAACCGTCCATAGTAAAACCCCTCATGTTCCATCACACCCGCAAAACCACTGATGTTGAAATCTAAGAAAAGCAAGGACCGATAATCCACAGGTTAGCAGTTGAATCTCGGAACTATTACAGTTTGGAAGATCCAATTCCAATTAGGTTAAACTCGCTATATCATTTCCCGCGCCGCACAAATAAGCAGGGTTTGGAAAATTGATTATCAAATTAGAGATATGGGCTCATGGAAACAGTTAACAAGGTGTCATATATAGCTCAGAATATATTATGGGAGGATACAATATAAAGTGCACTACAAAAAAAAGGAATCAAACAGTAAACGCCAAATAAATACACACCGCAGGGCTGAGAAGAATGGATTATTTCTTTTCCTCAGCAGACTTCTTTTCAGCAGCTACAAACCTTATCAGAAACAGAACATTACATGGAAATTAAAATGTAGGAAAGAAACTGGATTTAATTACTTACCTGCTTGTTGTTTGGCTCTCATGATAGCAGCGTCATTCTCCATACGCTTCTTCGGATCACCAGATTGCTTTTTCTTTTCTTGCTGTTGCTTTTTCAGGTTCTTTTCACGAGCCTTTTCTCTTTGATTGCCTCTAGCCATTGTTTTGTCCGTGGTTCTATCAAATCACTCACTCTATGGGAACAACTGAACGACACAATCTGCGCTATTCCGGGAGCTTTTATATCGTCCCTCAAGTTAATATATAAATATATATACCGCGCGACGCGCAAATCGGGTCACCGTTCCACGGAACGCCGGCAAACCGGCAATGGCGCAACAACCCACAATGGGTCCTGGCAGATTATCATACGGCCGATTTTGCTATTCTGAAAACGAAGGCAATTATGAGTGAACAAGAAGTTAACAAGGACCCAAGCGTCCAGGAGAGTGATGCTGAAAAGGCTGAAAGACTTGCAGCTGCAAAGAAAAAGGTAAGTGTGTAATTTGGACGGATACTTGTTCGATGGGATCTAACACTTGTGGGGAATTTAGTTTGAGGAACTCAAGAAACAACAAAAGAAATCTAAAAAGAAAGGCAAGAAGAATAATGGTAACAAGGAAGGTTCTACAGAGGATTCCAAAAATGAAGTTCAACCAAGTAAGGACGGAGATGATGGAGAGGAAAAGCCTTCCGACGAGAAAGATGGCTTAGACGCTGAGACAAAGGAAGATAAAGATAGTGAAGATAGAGGTGAAGCTGACGACAGTTCGAAACCTGAAGAAAATGACTCCAAGCAATCATCAGGAGCAACTGTTGGAGATGAAAATGAAAGTTCCTTATTACAAGAGAAGGATGACAAGATTGCCGAGCTGGAACAGAAATTGAAGGAGACTGAATTGAAGTTTACCCGTCGACAGTCCACAATTGATTCGTTACAATCGCAAAAGAAATCACTTCAACAAGCGCTTTCTTCGATTGGAATTCATGGTGCAGAGGAAACTCATCGACGGAAATCCACCATTGTTTCACTTGAATCCCAAAAGAAGGAATTACAAAAGAAGCTTGCATCTATTTTGGAACAGGGTTCTGCCGAAGCTATGCGGCGAAAGTCCACAATTGTTTCCTTGGAGCTTCAACAAGGTGAACTGCAGGAAAAGCTTGCTAAGATTGCGGAAAGTTCTAACGATCCTTCGCAACGACGGGAATCCAAAATCTTGGAAGATCAATTGAAAGTTCTTCAAGAAAAGATGCTCAAGGCTGAGTCTGTAATTGATGATGGTAATTCCAGCATGAATTCCGAAGAGAAGTCTGAGCAGCTCAAGTATCTCGAGAGTGAAAACAATACTTTCAAAGATAAGATTGCCACTTTAGAAAATGAAAAGAAGGAGCTTGTGGAGAAGATTGCTGCATTAGAGTCAGAAAACAGAGTGTTATCTGAACAAGTCCAGAGGCTTCAACACGATGACTATGACAGCGATATTTCGCTTACGGCTCCATTACCAAAGCAGCAGGCTTCTAGATCTCGTGCGGCATCTAAGAACAATTTTGTCGATGTTGACCTCTATGGTGACGCCCACAGAGCGTCCAATGTCAAACAGGAGATGGAGCAATGGAAGAATTACCAAATTGACATGAGAGGTTGGAGAAGCCAAGGAAGCGGTCCGGAAGTCGACTTATAAAGTATTTATTCTGTATTTAAACTAGGCTAGTACTCTCTCGTTATGCAAGTAGAAAACAAAGTAACAAATCACTGCCAGGAATCTGACACTTTATTTGGATAATTTATATATATACAAGATTATAGAAGTTAGTTGACTCGACATAAAATTTCACCGCCCAAATTTTTCTTTGCAGCCTCTTGGATTTCAACGACTTGACCATCTGCTAATCGTACAAACATAACTTCACCCATGGCGAGCGGTTGGACACCTCGATAAGGCCGTCCGGCAACCAAATTTCGGATAGCATCTGGCTTAGCTACGACTCGTCGACTTGGTCGACTAACTAAATGCATATTTTTCAAAACAGAGCTAAAGTTGTGATACTTTAACCCAAGCCATATTCTTCTCGTAGAGATGTTATCTGAGGTGTTTGGAGTATAGACTTGATCGGGTCCTTTGAGGTCCCCTCGTTGAACTGATGAGATGAATCCCTCTTTGTACAGTCCTAATGCGACTTGTAAATGGAGTTTGGTCATAGGAATAGATGTGAGTGATCGGTTTGCTCTAGTCACATTCTGCAAATGTGCACACATGTGTCCAAGGTTCACTAAGGACATTGTTGAATGATTCTACTGTTGTAATTTTAGCTTGGCTCGGTTTTCTCAGTTTTGTTGAAATTTCAAATTTACCATCGGCCCGACGTAACGACCGAGATTTACGCTGCAACGCGTATATCCCAACACTAACAAATTTAGGCAGCGGGATTATTTGTCCCTCTATTGTCAACTTGAAATACTACTAGAGTTCGTTCTATTTAAGCCCTGAAAAATGTTTAGACTTGGACATGTATTCCGTCAGACTGCTACTAGAATGCGACCCACTGGTGTCAGCTCCATGATAGCCAGACGTGGATATGCCTCGGCTAGACAGGAACCACCAAAGATGCGATATATTGCATTGGTTGCCGTTTTAGGTACTGGTGCTTTCGTGTATGCCGCCAACCAGCTTGATCGAAAGAAGCCCAAGACCGAGATCACCGAGGAGGAGTACCAACGAGAAAAGGAAAAAGCCCAATCACGATACAAGAAGAGTGCATTTAGCTCGGACGATGTTTCTGTAGTTTTCGTCTTAGGAGGTCCAGGGGCTGGAAAAGGAACTCAATGCGCCAACATTGTCAAAGATTTTGGTTTCATCCATTTGTCAGCTGGTGATCTTTTACGAGAAGAACAGCAAAATCCAAATTCCAAGTATGGTGAACTAATTGCATCATATATTAAGGATGGTAAGATTGTCCCACAAGAAATCACCATCGCCTTATTGCAAAAGGCCATGGAGAACGGAATTAAGGAGAAGGGTATTTCCAAGTTCTTGGTCGATGGTTTCCCACGAAAGATGGATCAAGCGCTCAAGTTTGAAGATGAAGTTGCAGTCAGCAAGTTTACCCTCTTCTTCGAATGCCCTGAAAAAGTCATGTTGGAGCGTGTTCTTCAACGGGGCAAGGACAGTGGTAGAACAGATGATAATGTCGAGTCCATGAAGAAGCGTTTCCGAACTTTTGAAGAAACAAGCATGCCAGTTGTAAAGTATTTCGAGACTGCTGATAAGGTCGTTAAGGTTTCTTGCGAACAATCAAAGGACCAGGTTTATGAACATGTCAAGAAGGTTTTTGTTGATAGAGGTTTGGACAAGTGATTGTAGTAATGTAACACTTTTGTAATTTAGTGGTTTAGCTGTGCCTCCGGCGGCTTCTTTTTTCTCCGAAAAGAAGCAAAAAAGGTAGCTCCACTGCGTGGAGTTGAGTCTAATGTTTAGTAGAACCAAAACCGGCGAAGCCCATCATTTCAGCCATTGCATCGTCCGCATCACCCGGCGAAGCCTGCTTCTGATTCTTATTTCGTCGACGACGGCGCTCTCTTTTAGCTTCTAATTCTGCTTGCTCCACCTTGCGCCTCTGTTCCAGACGCTTTTTGATATCAAATTCTGACAAATTTTCCTTGGCCTCCTTTTCTTTCTTTTGTTTCAAGTATTCCAGACGCTTCTTGACATCTTCTAGACTTGCTCGGGCAGTTGATTCTTCTTCTCCCGCAGCAGACAAATGCTGTTTCGAATTGATGTGATCGGTGTATTGAATGGAGTCTTTGAAAGTCAAGTTACAAACTTCACAGTAGAATCCCGCACCCTTGCCACGTTTTCCGACAGGCGCCCCGGCCGGAACTAATTGTACTTTATTCAGACCTTCATAGATGTCTATTCTATTTTTCCGTGCGCCGACCTGTTTGCTCATTATGATAATTTACGTCTGAATGTACGGTCAAATAAATCAGTTGTGATGTCGGAGGGCAAACTACCCAAAAACCTCTTCACAAAACTGACTAAATTATCACCATGACTTTGGACTACAGAGGAGTTAGTGAACAACCCTAATGATATTTCATTCAAACGAGTCTAATAATTTTTGTGTATTTAGGCAACTGTTGAAGATTTGGATCTTCTTCCGGCTTTAAGCATCTTTCCATCCACCAAGCTCTGCGATGCCTTGGATATGTCCTATGAGAGATCTTACTCGTACCTCCCAGTCATCTCTGTCAAGGATAAACGGCTGTTAGGATATTTGACAGCAGAAGAACTGCAGAAAAAGGGCCCAAGTGACGAACCAGTCGCAAACCATTATTATAGATTCAAGGGCGACAAGAAGACCTATCGAAAAATCACACCCAACACTCCATTAGAAGAGTTAGAAGAATTCTTCAACAGCGGAGAACAGTTTGCAGTTGTTACTGATGACGAAATGCGATTTGTGTTAGGAGTGGCTACCAAGAATGATTTGGAACAATTCGTTGAGCATCGTCCAAATTTGAAATAGATATGAAATGAAAATGATCGTCTAGTGCAAATACAAATTCTACCTTTTTTCTGCTGCTTCTTCTCGGAGAATAAAAAGAAGCCGCCGGAGGCTTGATATAATGAGCATTACTTTACATAGTCCAATCATCATATTATTATTATTATTATTATTATTAGTGCACATTCTTGTTTGCATCCTCACCCTGGACAATATCCTTGTTTCGGGCGGCAGCCATGACAACTTCTTGGAATCTCATGCCACTGCCACCGTTCTTCTTCCCCAGATTAGAAAGCACCTTCAAGGCAGACTCGTTGACACCATCGGTCGGATGGGCAAAGTCTTCGTCGTCCTCGCCGTCATCAGCCTCTTGAAGCGCTTTCATGCGGTTAGCCAAACGCACGGCTTCAATCGCGCGTCTAAACTTGAGACGAGCATTGAAGCCTTCTCTGATGTTAGGCAACAAGTCGTCAGTGGCGTTAGCAGTGTTTCCTGCAATCCACGGATGTCTCAAGAGTTCCTTGGAAGTTGGTCGCTTCGCGGGATTAACCTGTAGCATGGATTGGATGAACTGCTTTGCTTCCTTTGAAATGTTCTTCCAGTATTTGTGATGCCAGATGATCTCGAAGTCGTCTGACACTTCTTCGAGGAAATCCGGGACGGTCTCAGAAAAGAAGGGAGAATATCCTGAGAGGACGGTGTAAGTGATGACACCCAGAGACCAAATATCACAGGGCTTTCCATGGCCAGTGGATTTCAAAATTTCCGGTGCAGCATAGCCAAAGGAACCTGCCATAGATGTCAGCTTCTCCTCAGGGGAGCTCAAGGTTTTTGCAATGCCAAAGTCCGCCAACACTAGATCTGAGTCTTGGTCGCGGGTCACATAGAGCAAATTTTCTGGCTTCAAATCCCGATGAACAATATTTTTGGAGTGCAAGTAATCAATTGCCTCCAAAACATCCTTGATGCATCTGGAGGCATCGTGTTCTGTAAACCGACCCTGTTCGCAGATCCTGTCAAACAATTCTCCGCCAGTAGCCAATTGGGTCACAATGTAAAACTTGTCCTTGCTTTCAAACCAGTCCTTAAACTCCACAATATGGGGATGATGCATCTGTTGGAGCAGCTCCAGTTCGTCATACACCATCTGTTCGTTGCCTTTCAATGTCTTTTTAAGAATAATCTTCACCGCGACTTCCTCCCCTTCTTTGTCCTTTGCATATTTGACCACACCAAAGGTACCAGCTCCTAATGCCTTTCCAAAGTGGTAATTTCCCTTCTTCGAATACGAAGTAGGTTGTCCTGTAACCTTTCCCAATAAATTTGAAAAACTCATGTGGCTGAATTCAAGATGTAACACACAAGCTTTCTGTCCGCAATCTTTAGTTTTGTTCCCCTTTTGCCCTTTGACGTCGGAATCTCTCCTCCTCATCGGCACCGGCCCGATCTCACCCCCCATCATCCACCAGCCGCATGCCAACGAGGCAAGTTCTCTGGGCTTGTTTTCCCCCTCAATTCACTCAATAACTCCTGTTCTATTCGATCTGTCTTCTATGAGGGGTTTCCAATGCATCCATTCATATTAATTTTCAGCATATCATATAAAGGGGGATATCCTCAAAGAAGAATACCCTGAAAAGAAATCGTTCCAATTGTCCCCTGAGACAATATATACAGAAGAATACAACAATTGGCCAAAAATAGCCCATTTTCGGAGAAAGGGACATTTAGACGCATTGCACATTGTATGTGTTACGAGCGAGAGCTGAATTAGGCTGTCTCAGTGGACCCGCGTGTCTTTGCTATTAGTGAAAAGTCTCAGAAATACGTACGTCCATTCCCCAATTTGGCACTGCGGAAGTGTATCTCATTATCCGGACATACTTCACCAAAACTTTAGGCAGCCAGCCTGCGTGCAGAGTCTGATTCACAATGAGCTGCCAATTTTGTTTTTTTTAGGTTTGGACCCTGTCCTAATTGGGTAAAAACGGGGGAAGATCTGCGATTTAAGCTTAATTGTTTTGAAAACCAAATCCGGACGTACAAAACAGACATTGACAAAATACCTCAATCCATTGAATGGCCGGCTCATTATTTTGCCGAATTGAATTAGTTCTAAAAAAAAATTGAAAAAGATCAATAAATTTATATCTAACCCTCCGATAAACCGCAAGCAAGCAAGGGTTAGGGCACTAGAGATTTTGTTGCTCGGACTGAGGGTTACGCCGAGAGCCCGCACATATAAAGAGGGACGGGCCCGGCCTCTCGGCTTTTTTTTCCTTTCCCCCCATTCAAGAGTTATTTATTTATTTATTTACCATGTCAGACAAGAAAGAAGAAGAGTTTAAGCACACTGTGATGCCTCGTGACAATGAAAACGAGAAGCAAAAGAGCAACTTTGGTGCTCCTGGCATTCAAATTCCTACCAATGCCAGCGAGATCAAGGAATTTGCCGAAAGTCGCAACATTGACGCCAAGCAGTTCAACGAAGCCATCCACAAGGCCGAGGAACTGGCCAAGAAGAATTAAATTGTAAGTACAGCATGTTGTTAGCAAAGAATGAAGATGGGAATGCGTGAAATGATGTTAAACTTATCTTACCTACATTATCTGTATTCACAGTGAAGAGTAGATAAACACACTGAAAATTCTGATTCACGTTTGCCATCATTGCATCTGATTGATTGCTCAACCGAGATCTAACGTTTTTTTTTTTGTCCAGATTATCTTATCACGTTAAATTATTCTGCATCTCTCATTTATTTTATTTTCACACTTTTAAATTATTATATTAGTAGCGTCTAAATTTATTTATATTATTATTATATCGAAAATTAAAGTCCGTCTGTTTGGTGTGACAGAAATGCCAATATTAATATTATTGTGTGAGTTCAGCCCAAATATAACTTCCGGGTAACCCCAAAGTCTTCCCTCCCAACTACAACTACTACTAGTACATGTCAGCATGTGCTAGTCGTATTCCACACAGCGTGAGTGAACAACACGAAATCACAAGTCAAGATGGGGTTTATGGACGAGTTAAGGACACGAAACTTTAGTATTTATGGGCAATGGTACGGGCGACAGTTTTCAATGGTTCCGCGGCCGGACTGCTAACGGATGTTGTAGGATTGGAGTCTTGTGCATTCTTCTGTGCATCGCACTGGGAATTGCAAACATTTTCCACTTTAACCTTGTGATCATCTTTTCCGTCATTTGCATGTAAGTGTGGACTACAACGACATGGGTTTGAGCGACGCTAACAGGTTGAAAAAAATGTAGAGTTGAGGGTCTTCTGATCGTCTTTATTGAAATTCCGTTCCTGTTGCGAATCTGTCCGCTGACGGACAGGTTTTCGCGATTTGTCCGGATGTTCAACCAAAACTTGCCCCGAGCAGGTGTGTATATCGTGATGGCCATCATCCAATATCTGTCGTGTATCATTGAGGTGACCTCGTTGTTGGCGGCAGCAATTGTGCTCACGTTTGCATCCATCTGCTACGGGCTGGCCGCCCTCAAGGGCCAGGAGTTCACTGGCAGCTCTACGCTTGGAGGTGCAGGCATTGCCAGACAGATTATTTAGTTCAATAAAACACTCTTCCGCGAAGCGGAACTACCTTTTTTGCTTCTTTTCGGAGAAAAAAGAAGCCGCCGGACGCATTCTGCCCTGCGGGCGGCGTTCTTTTCTAGAAAAGAACCAAAAGCACTAAGCTTGGGACTTTGGAAAACCTCCTCTCCATGACACCACCACCCAGACATTTCCTGGGAGAAAAAAACTCGGGGACTGGTCAGAGTCCGGGCGATGATGATGACGATTCCAATACGTTAACACTTCGAATCTCCGGAGACTCGACAGGATCTCATGAAACCACGATTCGTCGGATCGTCGGTAACGGCGTCTTGTCCCTGGTTCGAAACGACCAGGATTGGATCCTGGCTCTTAAGAACAGGATCGCGGCGGAATCCGCGCGGGACGCGTTGAAACGGACTTATGTCGGACGGGGCAAATGGCTGGAAGTATCTTTAGGCGGCGGCGGCGGTAATGCGGCTGGAGCCGATGCATCTTGCGTCATTCGGAATGTGGTGCGTCAGCAGGGTAGTCAGCATAAGCTGACGACGATCCTCGGGCGGCATCCAGCAACGTTGGAGCGGACGCGTGTGATCCATTGGACTGCGGAGCATGTAATTCGATTTGGGCCGGGGTTCGAAGCTGCGTTGATGGAACGCGAACAATTGAACCCAGAGTTTGCGTTTCTGTTTGCTCCGGGGCTGGACGATCACTGGTATTATCGGTGGTTAGTGACGAGCCGCGGTCAGGCAAATTGCCGGAAGGACTGTTTTGTTGGCGCCGTCAATGGAGAGGGCTATTGGTACAGGCCTCCTGGGGCCCGAGAGTTCAATGGCAAGAAGAAAAAGTATCTGTGCCATTTGTTGGGCAAATTGGACCGGTCGCGACGCCGCGGGAACGTTGCACGGGTGACGGCGTTTGCAATTGAACATCATGAAGGTTATAAAGAGATTGTTCGGATTGTGTGTCGAGCGATTGGCAGTGATAAGATTGACGCAGCGGGACGTTTGGGACGGTTGTGGGCCGTAGGAGACATTTTGGCAAACGTAGAAGTTGACGATGGATATTGGGAGGAGTTTGAACAGGAACTGGCGAAAACGCTAAATCAGCTTTACAGTCGGCTTAGCGTTCGAGAGAGGAATCAGATTTCAGCGCTTCTGCAGGTGTGGGGGAAGGTGATCCCGTCATTCAGTTTGGCATTGAATTGGTACGATGGAAAAGAGCTTGGACAGGATCTACGGGAGTATTACGAGAGACTTGTGTTGTGAACAGCCTCGCAGAGCTACCTTTTTTGCTTCTTTTCGGAGAAAAAAGAAGCCGCCGGAGGCGAAAAGCACTGAAAAAGATGGATTTAAAAAAAATTGCAACGTTAATAAATATATTTATATCCATATCAATGGAGACCTTCTACATAGGCATTTCTACCGCCCCGCTTCATGTGGGTTCTTCTGTGTGCGCGGAGGTTATCGGAACGGGAGAACTTTCTTAGGCAGCCCTCGACTTCGCAGACGAATGGACGCTCCTCAGTGTGGATCTTTTCGTGTCGCTTCAAATGTTCCAGACGTCTGAAGGACTTTGAACAAGTGGTGCATCTGTGAGGCTTGGAGTCCAGAGGCTTTGGAGGTCTTCCAGGACCGGGACGACGCGGGGTTGGATGGTGATGAGTTGCATATTGCAGATGGTAAGAAGATCGATGCTGTTGGTTGATGTGCAATGCATAATCTGCGGCCCTTTGGGCGTTTGATTTTTGAGTTGGAAGATGCATAGGTTTGTTAAAGTCCAATTGGTAGGCCCTGTCAGCTGGGGTCATTACTGGGGAAGGAGGGAAGATGTTTGGGTTAGTAGCAGCCTCGCATGGAGATGGCGAGAGGGAGGTAGTGGTGGAAGTGTCGGTGAGAACTGGAGGCGAGGATCTGTCGACGGATTGCTGTTGAGGGGTCTGCTGTAAGTATGATGGCGGCGAGTAGAATGGGTTGACGCCGACAGATGGAGAGTCGGAGAATGATTGTGACATGGGTATGGAGTATTGCTTCTGGGCATGTTGTGGAGATGGGTAGTCGAGACGAACGCCGACAGAGTGCAAGTTAGTAGCAGGGTTAGACTCGGTGTTTGGAGTAATTGGAGTCAGGAATGGAAGATAGGACAGAGAGGACGCATTTGGGCCGGCTGGGGTTGCAGTGAGGGAGCCGTTGTTGCTGTGGTCGTCGTCGTATTTCCTTGGTCTGGCGGGGACAGAACCTGGAGTTGCCAAAAGGTCGTTGTTAGTAGTAGTAGTAGTAGTAGCGAGGCCGGCATCGGAATGGTCGAAGTACGAGAGAGAATGGGAGCGGTCCATTCTGACTGGCGAAGAGTCAAAAAAGTAGTTAGTAGTGGAGTTGACGGACATGAGAGAAGGGTCCTGCAGATAGTCGTGGTACTGCGGAGTGGACATTGTGCGTCGCAGGGCGATAGAAGACGGATGGTCAAAATCCATTGTTATGTGCAGTCCAGCTGTAGTGATTGTATGTTTGTGATAAAGTTGAAGGTTGATAAAAAAAAATGAAGGGGAATGAAGGGAGTTGTAAAAATGTAGGGGGATGGAAAAGAATGCGTCCAAGGGGATGAGGATAGGATTATATATAGTTGAAAAGACAACTTATGAGGGGAGGGATTATAGCATGAAAAAGAAAAAAAAAAAAAATGTCAAAAATCGAATCAACCGACGATCGCTTTAACGAGAGAAGCGCGTTTTGAGAAGCTAATTAACCCTTTTGGGAGGAAAAAGAAATGACCAGACGCGTGATCCCGCGTCGTTTAGATTTAATTTAACGCGTTTCCGCAAACGGAAAAAGCAAAGTTTATTATTTTGTACGCGTGTAGCTGCGCGTGTGCTGCACGCTGAATCGTCGGGGAGATCGGGGCTGGAATAGGAATATTATATTCCAACAAAGGGAAAGAAGGACGCGAGAATATTATTGAGGCCACCGGATTAGGCTAAAAAGAGCTTTTTTGTTAGACGTGGTGTATTTGTCTACTTGTGGGTACTATTGCTAGCTAGCTACGTACACGAAATTTATGGGTTTTGAGCGACAAAGTCCTTACCCTTCTTGATGTTCTTGATCAAGTCGGCCTTGCAGGCTTCAATCAACTTTTCTTCGTACTCGTTGAGTTGACCCAATTCGTGGATCTTTTCAGCACCGGATGGGCCGAGGGTAACCTTGGAGGAGAAGAAGTCAATGCCTTCGGACTTGAACAATGGGGATTCAACGAAGGATGGTTCAGTGACGGCTTCACCCTTGATGGCCTTCAAGATGGAACCGGCGAATCGGGCACCGGCTTGAGCCATGGAGAGAGTGGCAGATCCAGCACCGTCCTTGGCCTTGACGACTTCGTCACCACCGAATTGGATACGGTTGACGAGGGCGTCTCTGGTTTCGCCAGAGATGGATGGGTGGTTGGATTGAGAGAGCAATGGGACGATGGTGACACCGGAGTGACCGCCGACGACGGTGACTGGCTCTTGGGTTGGGTCGGTCTTTTGGACTTCAGAGATGAATCTGGAGGCTCTCAAGACGTCCAAAGTGGTAACACCGAAGAGTCTCTTTGGGTCATAGACGCCCTTGGACTTCATGACTTCAGCGACAATTGGGACGGTCGAGTTGACTGGGTTGGAGATGATGCAGACGAAGGCCTTTGGACAGTTGTCGGCAACGGCCTTGGCAAGATCTCTGACAATGGAGGCATTGGTGTTGAAAAGATCGTCTCTGGTCATGCCTGGCTTTCTTGGAACACCGGCTGGAATGACGACAACCTCAGCGCCCTTAAGAGCGGATTCAATTCCGCCTTGTTCTGGGGTGTAACCCTTGACAACAGAGTTGGTGTCAACGTGGGAGATGTCAGCAGCGACACCTGGGGTTCCCTTAAGGTCATACAAGGACAAGTCGGTGACGTTCTTGTTGAGCTTCAACAAGAGGGAAAGTGGTTGACCAATTCCACCGGCAGCACCGAGGACGGCAACCTTAGAGGCATTGTAAGCAGTGCTGGAGAAGGCACGCTTGGCGAAAGTAGTCTTCATGGTCTTGGAGAGCATCATTTTTAGTTAGATGTGTGTAAGTTAGTTGGAAGGGGAAAAGTGAACAATTTCTGGCAAATATCCCCCTATAATAAGTCCCAACAACACCTTTCGGGTCCTCGTCCAATCATAAGCCCACTTTCGGCGGCAGTTTCCTCGGTGATTCGGCTGTATCGGTCCTCCGCTCCTGCCGGTCCGACCAAGTTTTGAAATTGTGAAAATTCTGGAAACTTGTGAAACCCTAACCTTTTCTTTTCGGGATTAGGAAAAAAAAAAAAAAAAAACGCGTTCTTTTCGAAACCGATCTCGTGCGCCTCACGCCTGACGGATGATTCACTGTCAAATAATATCCATGTCATAGATCTCTTCATCTTAAATAATAACCCTGTAATATACCTGACGATCGATGATAATATAATGACTCCTATCAATGCCCTAGACGCGTCGGCCCCTTCATTCCATCCCCTGGCTCCCGCACTATTAACTGGGCCCTGCGTCGATCTGTCCTGATTTCGGGCATTACCACACTTCGGGGTATTCCACACGATTCCGAATGTGGTCTTTGTCGAAGTACTCTTTTCCTAAAAAAA
Organism: Blastobotrys serpentis; assembly: GCA_003705695.2. Lineage (NCBI taxonomy): Eukaryota > Fungi > Ascomycota > Dipodascomycetes > Dipodascales > Trichomonascaceae > Blastobotrys > Blastobotrys serpentis. Next base: position 59,047 of record PPJG02000055.1, read on the forward strand.
AATTTCAAGACACGACCAATTGACCTGTTTAGGCCACCTGCCCTGAACGTCTTTTCCTGAATCGACGAACCAACGTCTCACTCTACGCGTTTTGTCTTTGTCCCTTTATTCATCTTCAACACTTTGTACTTGATTGCTACAGCCTTGCCTCAGCTGTCGTCTTGTGAGGCTGCTTTCACACACAAATGCAACGGTAACCAACCCCTCCAGGCCAAATCTCGGAGCCGTCACATATATATGTCCGACCTAACACACAACAATTCTCTAGATGCCTGCTATCAGAGTGTTGGTAGTCGGTTGTGGTGACCGCGGAGGAATCTATGCTCGCGAGCTTTCACAGACACAGAATAATAACGTGATAGTGTGCGGGCTGGTGGATCCGAACGGCACTCGGCGACGAAAGCTCAAGAATCAATGTCGTGATCTAAAAGAGCAGCAGGAGCGCAATGGTGGTGATGGCGAGATTCTCATTCGAGAATACTCCGATTACAAAGATGCATTGGCCGAATGCGATAATTTGTATGATGCGGTCGTGGTGGCCGTGATGGATAGAATGCACAGGGAGGTGGCTGTTGCGTTTGCTGATAAGAAGAAGCACCTGTTGTGCGAAAAACCATTGGCCACGGATTGGGACGACTGTGAGGCCATCTATCAGGCTGTTAAGAGAAACAATGTCTTGTTAGCCGTGGGGCATGTGTTGAGGTATTCGCCCCATAATGAGGCTTTGAAAGGTTTGCTGGATCAAGGGGTAGTGGGGGATATAATAAACGTGAACCACACGGAGCCCGTAGGTTGGTACCATTTTGCGCATTCCTTCGTTCGTGGGAATTGGCGCCGCGAAGAAGAGACAACTTTTGCCCTCATGTCCAAGTCCTGTCATGACATTGACTTGGTCCTGTGGCTCGTCGGCCACGAAAAGCTGAAACGATTAAGTTCGTTCGGGTCACTCTCATATTTTACCAAAGAGAACAAACCCGCAGACGCTGCCGACCGCTGTCTCCACTGTCCAGTGGAATCCTCATGTGCATATTCCGCTAAAGCACTCTATTACGACCCCTTCGTCCAGGGCGCTAATGTTTTCAAGCTCGGCGCGTTGACCGATATTGAAGATGAACCCCACGTCCTCGCAGCTCTTGAGCATGGTCCCTATGGCCGCTGTGTGTTTGACTGTGACAATGATGTGTGTGACAATCAGGTGGTCGCCATGGACTTTGGCACAATCTCTGCTACTCTAACTATGATTGCCTTTTCCAAGGAAGTTTGCGAGCGCAAAACCGTCATCTACGGAACGAAGGGTCAGCTCACTGCCGACTCCAAAACCATCACTCATTTCGACTTTTTGACGCAGCAAGAAACCACGTATAGACCGGAAATACCTCGTTCTTCCCATCATGGAGGTGGGGATCGCGGTCTAGCACTTGCATTTGCCGGGGCATTGGAAGATGTTTATATCAACGGTAACCCCGTATCTCACGCACAGGAGCATTGCATTCGCTGTACCCCTGAAGACGCGCTTGCTTCTCATAAAGCCGTTTTCCTTTCTGAACAGGCCAGACGCACAGGGCAAGTCGTCCCGTTTACAATGCCCTCATGATTATATTTTTAATAATTGTGTGTATTTTTTTTTTTCTTCTGATCTGCAGACTAGCATTCGTATCCATAATGTCTCTTTTGCAAGGTCCTTTTTTGCATTACCAACTCCACGGGGATAAACTTATTTTTCAATCCCCCCTGTGTTTGTCTAATAATTGTGTAGATTAATATACAGACCGTCTATCCCTCTTATTATAACGTGCCTTTTATTGTTCGTTCGGAGTAGTCCACGTTTGCGGGGAAAGCCGCCCCGAGTTCATTCCGTAGGCTATTTTATTATTATATGTATGTAATTTGAAAGGTGTATATACATACACACACCTGAGATGATGACTTGGCGACAAATTGTTCAACTATATTCACCTCATTCAATGCAAAGACAAACCTTCAGGGATATGTATGTGAATTAAGTGCGGCCTGTGTCACTGAGATATTAGATATTTGTTCTTTATGTTTTTGTCCATAATAATCCCCCTGAGCTCCAAATTTCACCCACAACCCGTCCGATCCAGCACCAAACGTTGCCACGGCAACGACATAACGCAATCGTCGATCCTTTTCAAAGACGTTTTGAATGTGCCTGGGGATGAAGACATAACTATCTCGCGACTAAAAAAGCCCACACAATGGGAGTTTTGGAAGAGATCAGTCCAGACTTTGAAAACCGGCGTGCAAATGTGTCTACGGATACGAGGAAACGCGTAAACCAGCACCAAGAACTCTCCACCAACCTAGGGGACAAAAAGAGAAAAACTGAGCAAGTGCTACACGGATTCGGGTTTCTGTTCGTTCCAAAGAAACAATCGCAGGTGATCCGGATCAAAGCAAAGGCGTTTGAAAATCACGGAGCGACGATTCATAATGAACTGAATGACGACGTGACACATATTTTGGTGGGGGAGAAATGGACTGTGCGAGACGTGCTGCAAAATATAAAAGTTAAACAGATCAGTGACAAGATTAAAGTTGTACGAAACAGCTTTCCATCAGACTGTATAGAATACAAACGTGTTGTAGATGAAACGCCATACCAAGCAGAATTCGAAAAGTCTAGAGATGAAATCGAAATAGTCGACACAATAGGGGGTCCGCAGTCGTCCTTGGACAGCTCAAAAGAGAGCAATGCGACCACCGAAAACTCTGGAACGAATCCAAACCTCCCGGTGATTGAATTGTTGACACGCATGGCCAAAACTTATGAAGCGGCAAATGACGAATGGAGGGCGCTGCGGTATCGAAAGGCAATCACCACCTTGGAAAACCAGAAGGAGAAGATAACGACGGCCAAACAAGCCAAAATGCTACCGGATATCGGAACCAAAATAGCAGCCAAAATCGAGGAAATTGTGCACACGGGACAGCTGCAAAGATTAAAGTTCGCTGAAGAGGAAGAAGACCCGAAAACCAAGGTAATTGAAGTTTTGACCAAGATATACGGCGTCGGACCAATCCGTGCAGAGAAATGGTACGAAGAAGGAGTTCGGTCGCTGGAGGATGTGGGACGACGAGACGACCTTAGCCGATCACAGCGAATCGGACTTGAACATTATAAAGACTTCAACGAGCGAATGCCGCGGAGCGTCGCTCAGAACCATTACGAAATCGTCAAAACGAAGCTAGCATCTATCGACAGTTCTGCGGAGGCCACAATCATGGGGTCGTATAGAAGGGGGAAACCGGATTGCGGTGACATTGACATTATGATAACCAAGAGAGGGGTGGCCACGGTTGCCGAACTGATTCCAATCCGCGAAGAGTTGGTGACCAAATTGACCCAATGCGACTTTATCAAATGCAGACTGACCAATACGTCCGCACGGGATGATTCCAAATGGTACGGAGCCAGCGCCATCCCCGGCGACCCGGCATGGCGGAGGATTGACCTTTTGCTGGTGCCATGGACAGAGCGGGGTGCAGCATTGATTTATTTCACCGGAGACGACATCTTTAATCGGCGGATCCGATACCAAGCAAAGAAAAAAGGGTACCAGCTGAACCAAAATGGATTGTTTAAGAGACCTCAGGACGATGATACAGCATCACCGGGAGCTGACGAGCTCGTCGAAGCAGCCGATGAACGTCGGATTTTTGATATCATCGAAGAACCGTATCGAAGCCCCATCGACCGAAACAGTTAGCGGACGAGTAGTTGCCTCCGGCGGCTTCTTTTTTCTCCGAAAAGAAGCAAAAAAGGTAGCTCCACTCCGTGGAGAGGCTCTTGCGGAGGTAATTCTCCCGGTCCTGCGGCGGGAACGGTCAATTGAGGCTCTTTTCTTGAGAGACAGCCGCTGGAGTTTACCCCGAACCCGGACATTATAGCCTCATTCTCGGGAGTTGGAAACGATATCCGCATAAGCCGCAGGGCAGGTTTGAAAGTACAACTCTATCCCCGCCCGGAGTCAGGCCATTGTGCGGCTCAGCAGTGAAAGATGCAACGCTAATTTAGTACACCCGAGGATTCTGCCGCCGGAGATTGCAAAGTCCGAGCACCTTGCACATTTTTCACCGTAGATTTGTATAATTTACCCATTAATCTAGGAAATTATACTATTGTAATTATTCGGTGATTGGTTTCGGGAAATAACCCATCGGATTTAACAGAC
>PPJG02000055.1:63342-77543 GCA_003705695.2 Blastobotrys serpentis
AAAAAAAAAAAAAAAAGAAAAAAAAATGCATATATGCCAGTCCATTCAACTTTCTTATGAATGCTCTGAACCATAGTGCAAATCCTCAAAGCTTTGGATGGTTGCTATAGCAGCATGCGAACTCTCGGCATTATCCCGACCGCCGGTAGTGCCATTCAACTGGCTTGTATACGAAAAAGTATGGAATAATAATTCCTTTTCGTCGAGGGATAGATATACGTATAATTTCAAATATTATCTATCTATCTATCGGAACGATTAGGATGATAGCTTCATACGGCTCGGCATATTTCGACAGAAATTAATGCTTCACATGTTGCCACAGTGGAAACGTGCTTTTGGGGTTAGAACGGGGAAATTGACACAGTTGATGAGCATTCATCGTCGGCGCCCCGAGTTAGGACGAAAAGGAGCCGGACAGCATTGGACCAGATATGGAGAATTATCAACCACTTCCGAACTTTTTGATCGTCATTTTTTTATTTTTGTGGAGACGAATTGCGTGACAAACGAACGTGCACTCAATCGTGGGGGGATCCGGACGGAATGGTACCATTAACATAATAGGAATTGAAATTAGTTATTAAAATAAATATATGCACAGAATAAATAAAGGATTATTAACTTCATAGGTCGTTCAAATCTCTAATGAGCAGACTCATTTCGGCACGTTTGGCTGCCTCGGCCAAAATGTCAAATTGCATTCCGTCCTGCTGATGGTGCGGGTTTTTGTTGTATAATTGTGTAGTTGATGGGCCCGAGCTCAGGGTCGAGCTGGTGGCATTTCCACTGCAGCAGCAGCTGTTCGTAGAATTGGACAATGTCATTTCGTTAGTCGGCGAGCAGTAGCCTGGAAAGAGTGTGTGATTGCTTGTAGCGTCCATGATAGTGAGAAGAGCAGGGATTGTTATTGTAGAATCAAAAAGATAAAATATCAATGAGAGCTTTGTACTCTTGGGAAATAAAAAATTGTAGTAAAGGAGAGAGACAAAAAAAAAAAAAATCAAGGCGGTTGGGTTGTATTTATATTGTGAAAGAAAAGAAAAAAAAAAATTCCCCCAGAAAATGGTCGGAAGATTTTCACGTCATAAAACGGTTTTGGGACTTGTGCATCGAAGAAAAGAAAAAATATATCAACAAACAAAAAAATATAACCCCTCAATATTAAATAGCATCCGATCCCATCCCGGTCTCACAGGCCACAGAGAGAACCGAGTAGAATTCGAACGCAAGAATGGCTTTCGGCGGCTTTAATCCGCCGGAAAGAAGCGAGAAAAGTAGCTAGCTCTGAAAGGGCTCAATTGTAGGGAAAATAATAGTATAGTGCAAATACAAAGGGCAAGTTATCAATAACTACAAGGGGCTTCTTTGTTTTCTTTTACTTTCGTCTAAATGATACCAGACAAAGTCATGTTCTTATGGAGAACCATGTCAGTGACGGCCTGCATGACAAATTTCATGGATTCAGTGTCGGTGGCACACGTGTGGTGGACGTAGATTTGTCTGTTCGGGTTGTTGTTGAGCGCGGTGAATCGGTCATGCAAATAGCCGAGGACGTGGGATGCCTTGCAAGGGTCGCCCTGAAAGTCGGGGAAGTAACTGGAGAAGGAAGAATGGGCCAATTTGTGGGCCAGCAGATCTATCTTGTTCAGGAAAAGAATCAATGGCGTCTTGGTGAACCATTTGGAGTTGGCGATGGACTCGAAGAGAGTGAACGCCTCGGCCATTCGGTTTACCGAATGGTCTTCAAACAGCACCTGGTCATATTCAGACGCCGCCACAACATACAGAATGGCCGTGACGTGATCAAAGCAATGGATCCATTTTCGACGCTCGCTGCGCTGGCCCCCGACGTCAAACATATGAAAGTCCATCCCCTTCACGTTGAACACGGTTTCGGTGATCCCGGTCGTCTTGATCCGGCCGACAAGAATGTCCGTATCAGTTGCCAGATAGCCCTGCTGTGAATATGCAAAAACGTTATCAAAATACGTTTTGGCGTTCACCTCCAATTGGAACTCGTTTGATCGACGCATGCATTCGTGGATCCCGCGGTCCTGTCTCCACAGCATGTCTATGGCCTGGGCAACCGCCCGTTTGCTCACCTTGCTCTGTTGACCGAGAAGCAATTCCTGCTGTTGCACGCTGTTCGGCAGCCGTCCGTCCCCGTATTCAACAATGTAGTCGTTCAGGAAGCTTCTGTCGGCGTCCTCATCTTCTTCGAAGTCCTGATGGGGATCAGTGTCCAGAACCAGTTCCCGGGCCCGACTGAGCTCCCCATTGCTTTCGATGTGTTCACTGTCAAGCTCAATCCCCAGTTCTTGCGCCTTCTGAATCAAAATCCGCATGCTCTGCACAGTGTCGCACCATATAACCTTGGTGTATTGCGCTCTTTCAAACTCGGTGAACCCAAGTCCGTGGATCACTCGCATTTGCTTCAACACTGTTGATTTGCCGGATTCTCCAGAGCCAAGCAGTAGAATCTTCACCGAGTTCTGACTCCGTCGACTGTTGGCCAGCCCAGCCTCAATCTCCGCATTCCGTCGTTCCAACTCCTCCCGCTCCTCTTGACTTAGATACCGTCGCCCGCTGTCCGCACGACGTGGATGGCTCATTCGGGAACTCTGGCATCCCATCTTTTCGAGGTATATGATGTTGTTTTGAACTTCAGGGGTGAGGCATTGCTCATGTTTTTATCCTATGAAGCCCCATTTTTGTGGCTCGCTCCACACCCTCAGCAAAAATCCACTGAGAAACGCCGCCGTCCGCAGAACACCTGAGCATAAGAGTGCCTCCGGCGGCTTCTTTTTTCTCCGAAAAGAAGCAAAAAAGGTAGTACTGCTAGGCCTGGTTCTTTTCAATTGTCTCAGTGGCTTATCTGAAACAGATCTCAAACGTACATAAGTGGTGGAGAAAGACTTGTATTATTAACTATGGAAAAAAACAGTGGCGACATTACGTCAAAACTATTACAACTAATATTTGAGAATCTATAAGAGAGGTTAGTAAAAAGAACAGGGGGCGGGTGTGTCGGAAAAAGACTCACAATATACAACGCGTGGATGATACTAAAGAACAATGGTTAGAATATAAATTGACCATCCAACAACTTGGAAACAAACTTACCCAGGGAAATAACCCAAAATACATAACAAGATGTTAATCAACAAATCGGCTCCACATCCTCTTTCCAAGAAAACACCAAGAGGAGGCAAGATGATAGCTAAGAGAATAAAAGTCAGTAGAGAACCTCTATGCAACATTGCACTCTCTACTTACCAAGAATGATCTTAAAAATATCAGAACAGGTGAAAGCCATGGTGAATTAAAAATTTAATAGCGAACAAAAGCTGTTTGTTTTTTGTTAGCAAATCGTCCGCCCCGTCTTATTTTTATTTTGGGAACAAACGATCCTCGCGCGACCCGCGCAAAAGCAAAACGATAACGTATTACATCATCCTGCGGCATCTCGAACCTGGGCGATGAAAATTTTTGGGCGAAGCTACCAATGCCATCAGCCACTCAGCTGAGCCCACCAGCCACACATGATTCATGCAGATTCGATATTATTCTTTTTGCGGTTTTAAGTGGGTTTCATCGCATATACAGGTGACAAGTAGTTTCCACTTCCGCAAATTGTATCTTAAAGTTGTGAGCAAGTAGAATTTCTTCCTGTAACGGGTTCCGTAATAGTCTCAGCGAAATACTCTGTTTGATACACGCCTCCCTAAAATATTTTAAAATTTGATATAGTAATCCATATGTAAGCTTCCCAATTGAGAATAATCGAGCGCTCTATTCGAGAATACACAAGAAGATCTTGAATGTTTAAACATCCTTGGCACTATAAGCTATTAATATATCTGAAACTTTGAATGTGATGTTCTGACGGGCACTCTCCACAAAGTGGAGCTACCTTTTTTGCTTCTTTTCGGAGAAAAAAGAAGCCGCCGGAGGCAGGTGTGAATAATTCATTACATTTAAACTAAGTCTTCATCTAATCTGACAGCTGGGTTGGATTGGATAAAGTCAAGAGAGACCTTGTGACCCAGCAATTCTCTAATGTTGGAGACGGCGTATTTAATCATGGTTGGTCTTTCTAAACTTAAACCGAAACCAATGACTCTATAATCTTCAGGCAGACCCATAGCACGAAGCATTTCTGGACGGAACAACCCGGAGTTACCAATTTCGACCCACTTTCCAAGACCCTCATGCCATGAGAAGATTTCTAAGGATGGTTCGGTGTATGGGTTATAGGCAGGCTTGAAACGAAGTTGCTTGACGCCCATCTTGCCGAAGAATCTTTGCATGAACCCAATCAAGTCACCAAGGGTGATGTTGTAATCACCAATGACACCCTCAACTTGGTGGAACTCGGCCAAATGGGTGGCATCGACAGCCTCGTTTCTGAAGACTCTGTCGACGGAGAAGTATCTACATGGTTCGGCGCCCTTTTGAGCCAACTTGTGAAGCATTGCGGCGGAAATGGCAGTTGTGTGGGTTCTGAGAACCAACTTTGTGGTTTCCTTGGCCGACCATGGATATCTGTAACCAATGGAGCCGAAAGAGCCACCTTCATGAGCTTTTCGGACATTGTCGAAATAGGTCTTGTCCTCTGGGTTCAGGGAAGCGGCTGGCTCCTTGATATAGAAGGTGTCTTGTAAGTCTCTGGCAGGATGTTGTTGTGGAACATACAATGCATCAAAATTCCAGAATCCAGATTCGACATATTGGTTAGTAGGCATTTCGGTGAAACCCATGGCAAAGAAGATGTTTCTGAATTCTTCTCTAACCTTGTTGAGAGGGTGTAGCGCACCGGCGCTGGCTGGGGTACCTTCGGCAGCGAAGTTGTATGGCTTGAAAGGAGCATCCTTCCAGGATCCGGATTGAAGCATTTCGATGGTAAGGTCGGTTTCATATTTCTTGATCTCTAATGCGAATTCAGGTCCCTTGGTGATTTCGAACGAAATCAGCTTGGTCTTGGTGATCAACTTTCTCTTCTTCAATTCGTTCAACTCCTTTTCATTGTCCTTCAAGGTACCGGTGGCCTTGATGGTGTTCAATTCGACAACAGTGGTATCTTCTGGTCGCTCCTCAGCTTTCTTGACCAATTTATCACCATCCTTCTTAACCCAGCCGTTCTTGAAAGCACGTTGTTGTCCGATCTTTCCACTGTCTCCGAGAACCTTGCCGACGTCAGCGATCTTGAGTCCTTCGAGCGACTTGACAACTTCATCGTACAGTCGCATTTCATGGGATCCGTTGGCAACAATGTCCTCACCCTCCTTGGTCAAGCTCCACAGATCTTTTTCAATTGTTTTGTAGGTGACCATGGAACGGGCAGCTAACGAGGTAACTGCAGCCTGGACTTGCTTGGAGTCGACTTCTGGGAACGCCACATTTGAATCAATAGTTCCACTTGCAGCTCCGTCTAAAGCCTTCAAAACTAAATGTTGTAAATCTGACATTTTTTGATATATACCTGGAATTAGGTGACGAATTTATTCGAAGAATTTCACGGGGGTCGTTTAGTCACTTTTTTGGCGCGAATATTTCAGTCTGGGAGGAAATCCACCAACCATTTCCACCACAAAATGTCATTAAAGGCTAGCGAAAATCCAGTGCGAGTGCAAGCTGCAAAAGTAGTTTACTTTATATATATAATTTCGCATGGATTATAGTAGCGACATTCCATCTTCCCCCGGTGAAGTTGGCGGCGGTGTCTCGGCCGTTGGGCCTGAAGAATTGGATATTGTACCGCCAGGAACAAGCGGGAACTCGGAATCAAACGTGTCTTCGCCGATATCGTCAGATACATACGGAAGCGCACCAGGATCTCCTAGAGATGATGAAGACGTTTTCAATCGTCCCAAGCTTATCTGCCGGTGGGATGGATGTAATCAAGAAAAGGCGGATTTGAGCGAATTCGTTACCCATCTCCAAGACGATCATTTTGGAGTCCGCAAGTCCAAATACGCCTGTGAATGGGACGATTGTCCACGAAAGGGAATTGTCCAACCATCTCGTTTTGCATTAGTTTCGCATATGCGTTCTCATACAGGTGAGAAGCCGTTCTATTGTACTGTGCCGGAATGTGATAGGAACTTTACGCGTTCAGATGCCCTGGCCAAACATATGAGGACAGTGCATGAGACGGAATTTGTCAAGCCTCCGCCACATGAAAATGAGGACGACTTAATTTATGGAGGTGGATCATTGGAGAAGTATAGAACCCTGCCTCACCGATCAGAACGCGAAGAAGAAGATACCTTGGGCGGAGAAGACGTCAAAGAGGAATTTGACAGTTTGAAAAGAAAACTGATATGGGCTTTGGAAGCGCAGAAGGATCTTGATGCAGAATACAAAGAACTCAAAGCGGCTAGGCTGCAGGCGTGGGTCAAAAATCAGGGACTGATGGATCAGGTTGTTAGTAAAGAGCTAGAAGATGATGAAACAGCAATCGAGCAACTATTGACGACAACTACATAGACCGGAAGCTCAGACGTCCAACGTGCATAGATATATTAATTGATTATTTATTTTGGTAATTATTGACATTCCAATGGTCGAATGATCCAAACTTTGCTTCACTTATTCACACGACCGGGCCACCCTTGTAACAAAGCTCCACCAGGTTTGATGATCCGACGTGGATCATGGCCCTTTCTGAACTGTCTGTCGATTAGCCAAAGACTTCTCTCTGTATATCAAGGATCTTTGTGTATTGGATTATATATGCGATTCAGAAAACCCCTCATCGAACTGTCGCATGTTATCCGGGCGATATAATGGACCAAAATCTGGTATCGATGCAGGTATATTATCAATATCGTACTTGGATTAAATTTAAAGGGCCATTATTCCCTGAAAGTCTTCTTGGTTTCGCGCTATCGAATGAATTTCATTTCCTATTTCTTGTTGGCGTCCTTCCCGCTGCAACCTTGATAAGTATAACAAAGGAAGAAGCCATTTTCGGTTGGTGAATTCTTCGGGCACCATCGCCTAGTGACAGAAATAGACGCATACTATTAATGGGTATGTTTAGATCATGTACATGAAGGCATATCACACCTGACATATCGTCTTCACGTAGTACTAAGGGAAACGGAAAGTACTCAACTGTACTGAGCGACATACCTAGTTAGATCCATAAATTTAGCCGCATAGAGGTGGACTCACATCCTACGGCGGTTGATGGAAGAGAGATAATGAAACTCTAGCTATGTCAATTTATTGAGTCAATGGTACAGAAAAGATGAAAAATCACTTAACTCACTGCTAGCAGCCAACTGTGGTGGCATGTATCACTCTTGAATAACTGAAAAGAGGCATATCTCGAAATTCTTCATGTCGTAATTTCCTAGAGTGAGCCAATGAGTGAATTACCCTTTTCATGGATCTATTTCATTTGAATTTGTGTTCGCAGTATAATAACAACAATCAATATATTACTATTGTAAATATAAACTTGATAACAATGTAGAAGTAGGTAATATGTTCTATTTGTGACTTCAGTTTATTTTTGTACATAGTCTCCTGCTGTGAAAGTTGGTATTTCGGAGAACACAAAACACAGGATTGATGACGCGAGGCGTAACTAATTGCTTATGTCATATTTGAGTGTTTTTGTTTGCTTTCGAAAACCTTAATTATTGTTTCCCAGAAAATTATAAAAGGGAGCCCAAATCTCAAGTTTTATTCTTCAGTGTTTTGGTACTTGCCAACACTCGCTACTTCTTACCATTTGCTATCTACTTCTTCTTTGCAATGTTATTGCAATTTGCCGTTTGGCAGTCAATGGTTCGTTCCAAGTATCTTGAAAACGCATCCAGCATTTGCTATCTACTTTTTTGCAATTATTATACGCCGTTTAGCTACATGGCATAATTCTTTTGCGACGATTTGTCGTGCACCACCTCCTAACTGTATGAGTTGTTCAATTTCGTGAAGAAGTTGCCGTAGTGTATGTGATTTCATCAGTATAGCTTAATCAATTTATTTTTTTATTTTTTTTTTTGGCAATTCTTGCCTAAGTCCTTTGAATGGCGTTTGGATGATCAAATTAGGAGTAGAGTGGGTGTACCGATACTCAGTGATTCAATTGGGTAACTATGTAGCATTAATTGCTATTCAAATCTTCATTGACAAAGCTTAGCTCTCAGTTCATGTACATTCGTTTCGAAGGATAATATCTCAGCAAAATATTGATTGCTTCTTTTCCTAAGGACTCTGAATAGACTCAAAAATTCCAGATTTGACATTTGTAATTTTAATTTTCACAGGAGGGACACCCATATCCTCTCTCAAAGTATCCAGCAACTGTTTTTGAAATTCTGAATTTCCCTTCCTTGATTTGAACTCAAGTTGAACCAACTTGGAGCTGTCAACGAGACTCAGACTCCTTTTCTTTGAGTGAATTAGGTGATATTCGACATTTTTTTCATAAATTGCATATATATGTATTTGAGCTCTGATGACCAGTGGGAATGAAAAATAGTGGCAGTTGCTGTTGGCGGGGAAGGAGTAAGCATCTTTTGGCGCATATCCAGGGAATTTCAACACGTCCAAATATAAGTTGAAAGCAGCACAAGTAACTACTTCCTTTTCTTCTTCAGTATTCAGACATAAAGATAAGTTGGTACTAGAGTACTAAGTCAGTAAGTCATTGAGAAGAATATGCGAGGTGACTATATTTCATAAGCGTAATTGCGTTCCAAAAAAATTCAGTTTGCTGACCTTTAAATTACACTATTATCAATATAAACAGCTCTGAATACTATGACTATGATGCATTTGGACAGACATAGTTGTGATCGTTATGAGAGGGAGTATAGTTGTCTTGCATTGATGGATACAGGTTCTGATATGCTGGATACGGAAGGACCCTGAATATCAAGTTGCGCGTCACGCGTTTTAGACGGATTATACACATGGGCTTTATTGGGATGTACAATCTCCCTGGTATTATATCAAGTTGAAATTTCAACTTTGACCTTCTCTTGGATAGTGAAGAAGAAAATGTTTCGCTATTTGATTGAGAGGGTAGGTAGGGTCGTTAGGTTCACATAGGACCTCCCATTTCTCAAAACAAGGTCATTCTTCCAGCCTGTGATGCTCTCAAATGTATTAAGCCCATGAAGTATGTAACTGGGTACTATTTTTTTTTACATTCAGTCCAAAAATATTGGTGATAGAATTCGAACAATATCAATATTTTTCGCAATTTTGAAATTAATTCCTAAGCCCTTATTTGCATGTAAGACACAATTATCGAGAGAGTGGAACAAATTCTGTAGGAAGCTTCTTTTGTGCATCGTTTGGTGTCAGTAGGGGTCTCGAAGTGTCGATGAACTGGAAGATATTTGTGAAAGTAGGAGAACTCACTTGCCAGGGGCTGAGAGTATTCGGAGTTCAGACGTTAAACATCTGACAAGCGTATTATTATATATATTTCTTCTTATTATTATGGATCGGTTATTTATTTGATGACTTTCTTGACAATTTTCTCAATTGCATCCCAGTCGTCTCGTGGTAATTGTGTGATTTCAATGCCTTTACCGAAATGATCCAAAATTTGCTGGAACTGTTCAAAAGACCTTTTGTCATGAATCAATGTCACGGAAACACCAACTCTACCAAATCTACCGGTACGGCCAATACGGTGAAGATAGGTGGAAGGATCAGGTCTTCCGTTTTGATCAAGTGGGAGATCATAGTTCATGACCATGGAAACTGATGGGATATCGATACCTCTAGCCAAAACATTGGTTGTGATTAAAACCTTGGATCTTCCTTCTCTGAAATCATCAATTAACTTGTCACGGTCTTCATTTTTCAATCCACCGTGAAGAAGCGAAACCTTGTGACCCTCCTTGGTCATCTTCATGTACAGTTTGTCAGCAGTGTCTTTTGTTGCGACAAAGATAATGGATGATGCAATTGTTAGCAAGCCGTAAAATTCACACAAAACTTCAAACTTGTCTTGTTGGCTTTCGCAGTCCATATAGAGCTGTTTAATACCGGCAACATTGAGTTCTTCTTGCTTCAATCGAATTTCGTTAGCGTTTGGAACGAATCCTTTTGCATATTTGTAAACCTCATCAGGGAAAGTGGCAGAGAACAAGACCATTTGGGTTGTCCTTGGAAGGAACTTCTTGACTCTGGAACATTGGTTTCCTAACCCTTGCTTGTCAAGCATGTTATCGGCCTCATCCAAAACGAAAACCTTCAAGTCAGAGAGGTCCATTTGCTTTCTTCTAACCATGTCAACCACTGTACCTGGGGTACCGACAACGACTTGCCCCTTGACCTGAGCGCCTCTTTCGATAGCATCTGGGATTGCAAAACCTGTGGTGATCTTGGTATATTTGCCCATCTCATTGATAACGTCCATAGTTTGACGGGCCAATTCTCTTGCTGGAGACAAACAGAGGGCTTGGATCTTTGGATTGTTGACATCAACACGAGACAACATTGTCAATGCGAACGCAGCAGTCTTACCGGTACCTGACTGACTCTGACCGATCATGTTCTCTGGTGGGTTCTTGAGCAACAGCGGCAATGCTCTTTCTTGAATCTTTGATGGCTTGGAAAACTTCATGGCGTACAGTCCTTTCTTCAATTCGTCGGAAAGTCCGAGGTCCTCGAAGCTCTTTACGGAGTATAATGGGGAGTTTGGATCGGCCTGGATATCTGCCAACTTGACCTTGACTTCATACGAGCTTTGAATAAGATTACTCTGTGGTTCTTCCTCCTTCTTGTCATCACCATCCTCTTTCTTTTCGTCCTCCTTCTTGTCATCACCATCCCCTTTCTTTTCGTCCTCCTTCTTGTCATCACCATCCCCTTTCTTTTCGTCCTCCTTCTTGTCATCACCATCCTCTTTCTTTTCGTCCTCCTTCTTGTCACCATCTTCCTTCTTTTCGTCCTCCTTGACGCTCAATTTCGACAGCAAGTCGCTGGTCTGGGTTTCCTCTTCACCTTCATCTGCGGCAGGAGTTGATGCCTCGTCAGATTCTTCAACCTGCTTCTTGGTAGCGGCGTCATCGTCGCTACTGCTGCTATTTGCGTCTTTCTCTTCTCTCTTGGCCACCTCGCTATCTGGTCGAGGGTTAAATCTATCTGCTAATGACATTATTTAATCAGGGTTTCTTTTTCCTTTTTTTTTTTTTTTTTTTTTCACTAATCCGCACGAGCTACCAACTCGAAAGTGTGTGTTTTGATTTTGCCCAAACCCAACCGAACAAAATTTCAAGGCCTGGGTGAATATCGGCGGTCCACCGATTAACCACAATTTTTCAGTTGCACTACTACTAAGCCTTGGGGGGCGAAAGCATTTTTGTGTTCAATCCAAACTGTACGTATAATAAGTGAAAAGAAAAGTAGAAATTGTATGAAATGAAAAATATAAAAATAAAATAAGATTCCGAATGATGATGGAATGCAGTGCTTTTGGTTCTTTTCTGGAAAAGAACGCCGCCGGCAGGCATTATTCAAGACCCTGCAGAGGTGGTGCAGATCCGCAACGGAGTTGTTTTCTAGAAAACACACAAAAGACATTACGTACCGTTTGTGTCAGTCCTTGTTTTCCCTACTACGTCAGATGAATGTTTAGAACCGACAGACAGAGGAGTTCGGGCAAATGGTACACTTTTCATGCCAACGTGACATCTGTTTTGAACAAAATGCCATAACGGCGATATCACCGGTGGAACAAATTTTTTTCGGCCCCACACCGCGGTAATTTTTGCAATTTTTCCGTAAATCTCGCGGAACGCCACGTCCGAAGTAGGCAAAAAACCCGACGAAGGAGTTATTAGTAACAAACAATTCTAAGATAACTAAATTAGCTCAAATGATAATTGACCGAACAATGGACCGATTTGATTCTCTCCCAGATCCATTGGGCTTTTTCCGCCGCTCCAATTCCGTGTCCGCAAACAATTTCTTGTTCCGGCGGGAGGAGCCGCCGCACGGAGGGCCCCCCGCAAGAATTGCGAAAAACATGGGCATTTCCTAATTAGGAAGGGCTAGACGCGGCCAGTTTTCGGACTGTCGGCGGGGACATGCGACGGGGGTGTTGCGACAGAACCAATGACGGACCCTTGTGGGAGAGACAGCGGGAGAATGTACAACCGGGTGGGAATGAGACGGAATGTTTTAAAGAAGAAGGGGACTGGAGAAACAGTGCAAGAAACATTTTGAATGAAATGAAAGAAAAGAAAGAAAAAGGAATTGCGAGAGAGCAAAGAAGCATGTTAGTTGAGAGAGTATGTATCGTTAAATAAAATAATAATAATAAATAAAGTCATAAAAAAAAATAGTTAGAGGGTGTCCGGTTCCCAATCGAGGCCTAAACGACGATAGAGCTTGGATTGGACTTGGACCCAGATTTGTTGCTTTTCCTGTCTAGTGAGCGAAGGCTTAGCAGGACGAAGATAGGAAGGGAAGTCTGGGGAAGTGGACGATGATGTCAATAATGCTTGTTTGAGGAGAGGCGAAGTGTTTGAAGAATTGAGTGGGGGGGAGGAAGATGCCTTGAAGGAGAATTGCTGATCTTGCTTCTTCTTCTTGAGGTTGGAGCACATCTTCTTGTAGTCGATCCGGCTTTGGGCTTCGCATGCGAGGTTGAGCAGATAGTTTTCGATGATGTTGCGCCATTCCGGCTTGGTCAATGGCTTGTGGCCGTGAACTTGGCGTTGACGGGCAGCTGCGACAGTGTATTGGGCGGTTTGGTAAAGAAAGCTGGAATCGAAATTGTGTTCCTTGTAGATGTCGCTGTTCACCAGGGCGGACACGATCTGTTCGTCGGTAGCATTCAAGGGCAGATAAATCACCCGGTACCCACGTTCCATCACCCGTGGGATCGCGTTCCCCCATTCGGGCTTGAGTCGGTCCACAATGAGCAGCGAGCGAATGTCGTTGAGAGTCCAATCCACCAAGGCCCTCTCAGTGAAGAGAGGTCGGCCGAGCGAATTCAGATTCTTTGCATCTTTCATGAGGTCTGCGGAATACATGTCGGAATAGTCAGAGGGGAGGACTGCCCGCAGAGGCAGACTCAACCCGTCGCCGGCCCCAATCAAGGTGACCTTATTGTCAAGGCCGTGGATTGGAGTGGTTCTAGTGGTCGTGGCTAGCATTGTGAGTGCCAATAAAAATAAAAATAATAAGGGGAATAAATAATAACGATAAATAAAAATGTGGAGAGAGAATTAATAAAGTCGGGGCAGACGATTATTTATATATAAAAATCCCACTTTAGGCAGGTGTTGAAAAAAAAAAAGAAAATTGCGGCATTCATATGTGTGTGTTCTTTGTGGGGTTTCGGGCTGGAGCGTTCCTCCGAATCAGAAGCGTCAAAAAGGTTTCCCCATTGGGAATGTGCCGGCAAAATGCTAGTTATCAGATGGGGCGATCACCTCGGGAGCGGAGTAGAAGACAAATCGTGGTAGTAATAACAGCCCCCGTTCAGTGTGACATTTGCCGCCCCACGCCCCACACACTTTTCGGGGTGGTCTCGTCCTCTGCCGATGGGGCTCTCCATTCAGCCTAATCGTCTTTATCGTCGTCGCAAAAAGGCAAGTGTAACCCCCGTAATCTCAAACATCGATTTCCCCCATTTCTCCGACCCCCTCCTTGTCCCCCATTTCATAGCAATTTTGTCTATTATTGTAATTAATTTGAATTCCGTTTCTTTTTTTCCCGTTTTTCTCTTTCGTGGGATATTCGGGCTTGCAAAAATGTACCAAAGTGAGGCAAAAAAATACAACCCTGCGGAAACCCCCGGAACCTTTGTCATCATGTTGCCACGGGAACCCCCGATAAAATATTATTATTTTGGTTCCGTAAGCCGCACGATCACCCTTTGGACCCTTGTGAAGACAACCACAAGATAGCCATCGGACTTCCCCAGCTTATTTTTGCGGCTTCCCCTCGGCTTGACGGCTAGCCATCGGTCATCGTTTCAGCCAAGGTATCTGTCCTTGTTTTGTTATCGTCTGAATATGGTGGCAAACAAGAGCTGTCGTGTGAAACTGACCCTGTGAAAGTGTGACACTTCCACACACCCAATCTCCACTTCTATCTATGCCCAGGCGGTTTCGGTTTCTTTCATGGGCTTTTTTTCGGAGAAATGATGCCCGCCGGTCGGAGTAATCATTCTTCCTCCCTACTTGTCACGTGATATGTGTGATTTTTTT